>JARK01001503.1:250518-262609 GCA_000688135.1 Ancylostoma ceylanicum | reverse complement strand
TCCCGTAAACTGTCTTGCCAAACACACTGTCTTGCCATTTGTATCGCCAAACACCCGTAAACTGTCTTGCCAAACACATTGTCTTGCCAATTGTATCGCCAAACACCCGTAAAATGTATCGCCACACAAACCTTGCCTTTTGTATCGCCAAACACCCGTAAACTGTCTTGCCAAACACACTGTCTTGCCATTTGTATCGCCAAACAGGCTCTTCACTCATTCTCCCGTAAAATGTATTGCCAAGCAAAATTTTCTCCCGTAAACTGTCTTGCCAAACACGAAGTCCCGTAAAATGTATTGCCATTCAACATCAGAGTAGTGCATTTCATGAAGTTTGATACAAGAGTTTCGGTGGAGGGTTACAACTTGAGTAGTCTCAAGCAAAGCAATTTTTTGTAGAAATGGAGCTGTGAAATAGACTTGTTTTTGGCAGCATCGATAGAGAAAGAAAAGACTTACAAAACCCATTTAGTGCGATGATACTCCTAGAAAATATGTAGTGGCGTCTATCCTCATGAAAAACCGCATGAACTTATTCCCCAACCCAACAGCTGACTCCTGCATGTGTTTCGGGAGTGGAGGGCACTACTCCTTTTCAAGTCTGTCGAAACCTTCCTGACACAGCCGAGCGAACTCTGCTTGTTTATTTCTGCCTCTTCTTTCTTATTCAGAGGAAAAGGAGTCTTGTGCAAGAAAGACGTTAGTCGACAGTCAGCGAAAAGGTGGGTGGGAGAGAATAAATGTGGGAAAAAATGGGATCTACGTTTTTCTGGGGACCAGGGCTTGGGTACACCATTGAATTTACCTATGGTAAGCGTGTTGACCAGTATGCTAACGATGGACAAATTTTTGGGTTGTTGACACGTTTACCCTGAGTGATCTCAGTGATGCATATGGCCCGTGGATGGAAGCGACCTCAACAGAAAAGACTTCTATTATCCTTATCGGTTCCAGAGTGAAGGTTCATGGCAGGACTCAGATCACAGCCCCCCCCCTGTAAGATGAAATGCTCGTGGAAGTCTCGAAATTATCCTGTTTCTCAGCTATGAATCTTTCAACAGGTTACCAGATATACACCCCAAAATTTGCTCAAACATTAGATGCTCACCCATCTCACCCACTTCGTCCTCAGCCATCTCACAAACCGCATTCAATACTCATGACCGTGTAACTTGGAGCTTCGGGAGGTCAACGTCTTGCTGAAGTCTCTGGAGTAGTCGTTTCCCTAAAACTTCCTTCTAACGAACTTACCAGGAAAGTTCGGACAAGGTGCCGATGTCCGCAGGTGATTTTTCTGTNCTTCGTCCTCAGCCATCTCACAAACCGCATTCAATACTCATGACCGTGTAATTTGGAGCTTCGGGAGGTCAATGTCTTGCTGAAGTCTCTGGAGTAGTCGTTTCCCTAAAACTTCCTTCTAACGAACTTACCAGGAAAGTTCAAAAAAGGTGCTAAATGTCGACAGGTGATTTTTCTGCGAAATGTTTCGGTCTTTGCTCCCCCGCTCATGAGGCCTTATTTCTGTTGAAAGACACTCCGGTGAACCATCCTCCTATGTAGTTTGATCATTACTACTTCAAAACGGTTTCCAAATCACTTTAATGCCGGCCATAGGCTGAACCACATGTAAACTGTTATAAATACGACTTCGGGATCACCTTATAGGTGCAACGAATTTAGTTGCAACATCCTCCGTTCAATGAGTCCCAGCTACACGAAGATGAAAGGGAGAAGAGTGACTGTCTGTGATCATGAGTTACCACTAACGTCTCGATCATCGTCAAACTCAGTGAACCCCTTTCCTCAGCTCTTTGAAAACCACATGAGTGAAGATGCTCGTTATCCTGCCAAAGTGAATGCTTTAAACACTTGTACATTACCACCAAACAATGTCCCCGCACGCCACCCGTAACACCGTTAAAAATGTTGTCTTTTTTTTTTATATTAGCAGTGTCCATACATTCGTAATCAGCTCAAAGAAAACTCTGAAGGTATACGGCAATTTATACTAGATGCTCCCTTTTGCCGCGCGTGCTTCTATATGATAAAGGATAGCGCCGGACGCATGGCTGCCGCAGCTCAGATGCGCGCGTTTACAGCCTTGCAACAGCCGCGCTCTCGTTCCATTGAGGGTGAACATATAATACATGCCTCTATTATGATTTAAAGGGCGCGTGTGGTCCAGGGCCAAGAGGCTCGCTGCGCAGCTACATGATCGATGGTTCGATCAAACAAGCCATCCACCCCTCCGGGGTCGAAAAATTGGTACCAGAGGAGTCGGGAGGATGAAGCACCCACTGGATGCCCCCGCAGGTCACTGTACAGGGCACATACGCATTCAACGCCTCTACGATGCTCAGATGAAGTCGAATGCGTGGCGCATCCCACATGACGGGATTGATAAATGCCGACAATTTTAACATTTATTATGATTTGAAACCCAAGAAACTTTCCTGTACGCAGCTCTCAACACGACTACTATCTATATTGGATATTCACGGCAATGTCATACGAATTGTGCTCTTCTAGAAGAAAGGAGCGCCAGTGTAGAAACACATAAAGATTTCATTCAAGAGCATACTTCACATAGAAAACGCGGAACCGAATAAAGTTTGCGTTATCCAAAAACACTGCATGAAATTCGCTATGCCTAACATAAAACATTTCCAGCGGAAATTGTGTCAACGTCAACACTACATTTAGTATCTTGCAGTAAGTATGGCCTACTCTGGAGACTGTTTTTGAAGCAAACGCCAAATGGTTCACGGCAGTACCATTTTATCGAAGCTACAAACTTATCACACACTATAGGATAACCCTTCCAAACTATTTAAATCAAAATGTCGAAATCTCGCAGTTCTTCTTCCGCCGGCAAGCTCGCCATGACACGTTCCCTGAAACAATGAGGAAAAATCATTGTAACACCCCTGGAAGATCGACAACAACAACGAAAGTTTCTAAAGGCAAAAAAAATCAGTTTCCTAAACCAGCAGTGCTAACCTTGGAATAAGATCAGGACTGATCAGTGGAAGTCCCGCCTTTTCCCTGCGGGCAATTTCCAAGTGTGCTTCTCGAAGAGCCCACTCACGTCCCATAGGCCTGGAGAAATTACATCAGGCATTCAGTATTTTTCAATGGCAATTCGACAATTCAATGGAACATATCTCTAATATAATATAATCAATGCTGTAAAATCAAAAGTGTGCCTCAAATGCGAAGCAAACAAGGGTTAACTCTTCCATATAGTGGATTTTGTTGAAATAATTGAAAAAAAACAACTTACCAGTCAGGGCGGGCGAACATAATCCAACATGTAACCCAAGTGGTTAGTACGGTGAAGAGAAGAAACGTCGCCTAAGAAACGTTTACGTAGATTTAACAAAAATGAAACGACTCGCCTTTGCACCAAGAACATCATAATTATCAACCACAACACCAATCAACTTTTCATACCACGTTTCCAGGGCTATTATTTTCAAAAGAAAGGTGATGAAGTTGATTAGAGAATGGTGAACAGATGCCAGAATAGAAATACACTTTGAAAATGGATGATCCAACCACGCGGGCGAGAAAATTACCCGAGAAGGCGGGACTACACAAATTGTACGCGTTTGTTGCCACAAATAAACTGACTGGATCACCGAAAATTTATGGATTTTAACATGCAGAAAGTCAATGGAGCTACAACTGCTTCATAGTGGAACCCTTGAACGTTACTGTAAACGTGATTGTTTCTTTTCATCGTTCGCATTATAGTGCCTTAAGTAAAAAAGTGCTCAGCAGAGCTAGTAAAACCTGCTTTTGTTTGCCCATACATACTTTTCAGGAAAAATTTATTCTAATCAGCTTTTACTGCGAAAGAGACGCCAAGCAGTGCAATTTCCAAAGCTAAGCAATTAAAATATCTCCTACCTGTATAGAAAGAATCAATTTCTCAACAAAAAAAAAAACGTATTTCCGCTATTATGGCAGCGTCTTATGTACTACTCCGTGTCGGTTGCATGAATTTCAAGAACAAAAAATTGCCAAAAGCTCACATCACCGTTGTCCCCACTAAACCATGAATGTCTTGACAAAAATGTTCACTGATTGACTACTTGGACGAGTATCTAGTCTGGGCAGATGTGTCACTCGCATCCGCACTCAGCATTCAGAGAAGTGATCGAATGGCTTGTAATTTCTACTCATCGCCAGGTTCAGCGGCCAGCCATCACCGCAAAGCCACAGTAGCAGACATTAAAGTGGCCGGGAGGAGAAAGCGTGAGAGAAAAAAGGGGCTCCGCCATTTTTTGATGGCCCAAACAGCCGAAATGTCAAGAATAGCGTTATTAAAAAGTTGGTTTGAAATTTTAATGGCTAAAAAAGTATTCACAGAAGAGAAAATAATGAAAACGAGGATTAGAAACAAGCTAATATGAGATCCTACCTTTTTTTACAAAGAAATTTCGAAAATTCGGCAAACCATCCTTAGCTTCGCTGACATGCACTTCATAAAAAGTAGTGCATCGCGCTAGCTTCACCCAGTGGCTTTGAATGAAACCGTTAGTTTGTGGCTCTCTCTCTCTCTCTCTCTCTCTCTCTCTCTCTCTCTCTCTCTATCTTGTGATCTAATCATTTTCTGGTGCCACTGTCGCACCCATGATGAAGGAGTTGCTAGGAACGTTGCTCGGATTATTTATTCTCCTCAACGTTTTCTTAGCTAACCTACAGGACTGGGATTCATGGAGGCGTAGCCGGGCAAGACCAGGCTAAGAAGCCAACTTTGTCTCCTAGCGTCGCGCTACCAAGATAACCAATCATGCTAACCATAGTTGGTTTGCGTGGTGAGCATTTCATGAATCCTAGCCCAGACTGGCATCTTGCGACAGCAGATAGCGTTTGCTTGTTTTAAATTAAGAAACAGAAATAAGGGATTATCATACCTGATGGAATTTGAGCCAATCTTTGTGTTCGTCATGCGATACTTGACTGAACCAAATCCACTCTCTTCTCTGAACATAAGCTGCTGAGTGAGCGACAAATTTACAGCAGGAGCAGTTTCACCAGAAAAGAAGCTTCCCTACCATCTTGGCTCCTTGGTCTTTTGCTAGCGGACGTCTCCAACCATCACCGAATAGCCAGTCAAGGCGTCCACCGTTAAGTTTCGGCCATGGGTTATCGTACGCATACGAGTCTGATCCAGGCCTTAATGTGTTGTATAACAGACATAGAAGAAAACATTTATAATAACATTAACAAACAAATATTATGAACCTGCGAATAAAGGGGAAACCACACAACCATTCATCTGATAGAAATAGAACAGGTTCCGAGAAGCTTAAACTGAGACCAACCTATACAAATCTGGTTTCCTTTCGATGTTGCTTTCCGACTGGGAATGCGATGCCAAGTTGCGCAGTGAACCTAATGTACGCCGCCTAGATTCACGCCCACATACCCTCAGCATGTCCTGAGAAGTGAACTAAACAATTAACAATGCAATTAAGATGTAAAAGTGGCATAGACATGGAGGGTTACTAAGCATAATGCGACAGTAGTGGAGGCGACACTGAATGCCAACTTCGTGGATTAGAGCGCATTTTGTGTACTTGACTCTTCACCAACAATTTAACGCCTAAACAGCAAATAGTTTGAACGGTGAATTCCTCGCTGTTTTTTGCAGGTCATGGATTTTTTCATACTTCTTATGCTCCCGACTTATTTCGTTCTCTCTTACAAGGTTACGGCTACTCGAGCACTATTTTATCGGACAATTCATTCTTGTGTGTGCATCTGTATAATGGAGAATAGGGTACAGAAACTTAATGACAGTCCAAGGGGACATCTGCTCCGACCGTACATACTTAGGANTCATTCATAGATTCATTCATTCATTCATTCATACATTCATTCATTCATTCATTCATTCATTCATACATTCATTCATTCATTCATTCAATCATTCATTCATTCATTCATTCATTCATTCATGCAGGCTTGTTTGTCTAAAAAGGCCAGCACAACCTTCAGAAACGTTTCATCATTATATGTATTCCCTCTCTTCCAAAGTTTTTCATCCTTTACGCCTTCAATTCTGTAGTGTATACAAAGAATTATTTTCATATTTTTCAATCAAATTCCGCTTTAATTTATGTTGAGGTTCATCTTCGTTACGGAGAGTTCAGCCACTCCTATCATTACCTCAGTTCTATATGGGCAAGGGACAAAAACAACCATATAAGAGCACGGTAGATTACTTTCTGTGAAAGTCACGCGAAGAATTTTCTTAGAAACTATGCGATCATCTATTATGAGGTGCTCGTATTACCAGAGCGGAACACATTTGCCCAGCTACCGTAATGTCACGTTCAATCTCACAAATCACTTCGTGGAATCATTTAAAAGCCTGTAAATCATCCAGTACGAAACGATGATGTTGCCATAAAGGCAGTTGCCTTCCACTACATTTTTTCACAAAGTCGATAGCTTTTAATGAAAAGTGTAAATGAGGAAAAGTAAGTGGTAGATTACAAGTAATTGGAATCGGCTACCCACCAGCAACCGCACACTCTTCTGCACTAGCGAGATATTTCCTCAGCTTTACCAAAGCTAATTGTACGCTCAGAAGTACATTTTCGGAACAGTTGGCTTGAGAAATACGGGATGAGATTTAGCATCAAAAATCCAGAGCACCCCCTAATATGGTGAGTAAGCTCGTATCATTTCTGTTAATAACACTGAACGTCTGGAGTTCTCTGTATTCGAGTACCTTAGATTACCTATCTCATTGTCAGCTGACGGTAGTAATTGAAGGCAGCACTCACGGAATTCCTCATATGAGAGATTTCACCGTATTCCGATGTTTGATAGGATGTTTGTAGATTTCATATCTCATACTTTGAAATTTCTTCCCGATCCGCAGTCCGCCCAAGGTGGAGAGTTGGTTCGCCATCACGGGCACATGCGTTTTCAAGGGACTAATAATAGCAGTGTAATGTGACTTTTGAACTTTATCTTGGTCATTTTGCATTGAATCTACTGAACTACATTCGTCATCGCCAGCACGGGAAATTTTATTGCTGCTAGCATGAGCCAACTCTTCCTGCGCCAGTGTTGCATCCAATATTTTTTTTTAATTGAATGTCAAAATTCCCCTACATTGCCATCGTATGCGGATCGTCTACGCAGATAAAATTGAACTCTCTTTTTATAAGAAAGGGTGCTATGGATGACACTACCTGTGGGAAAAATAGAATCGGTCAACTCTGATTTGTTTCTCTACTTTTTTGTCATTCGACCATGTAGAGGTAAAACAGTGAACTTCAATTTTAATGTGCCCGCAGCCAGAAATGAAAGGCACTTTCAGTTCTACTTCGTGAGAATTAGTAGGAGAATCGCAAGATTATTTCCTCTCAGTTTCTTCCGTATCAGAAGTTCTGTTAAGAAACTTTTTGCTATTACGAAACCGAAAGCTTTATTACAGAAGGACATTAACGGTTTCGAGCTCATCTCTACATGATGAAGAATGTTATTTTGCATGGCAGCAAGAAGAATAACCACATTTTACTAATGTGCATGTTCATTTGCTTCGTTGAGTTTAGATGGAAGGAGAGGTTTTGAAGATTGAAACAGGAGTTATATCAACACCATTGCTGCCTGTGTTGCGAGGAACCGACAGACGCGAACATACCTACGATCTTGCTTCTCCGAGTGCACCTTACAAAGATCAAGTGCTAAGGTTTAAGGGGTAAACGGGTAGCTCTTTGAAGGCTGCACCCACAGAAATTTTCTTCTTGAAGGTTCCATCATAATTTTGAGATATCGAAGCTGTTCAACGTTTCCATAAGCCTGAAACGTTCCAAAACTATGGAAATACTGTTTTTTATTATTAGGCTATGTGTGACAGGGGTTGTTGAGTTGCTCAGGTCGTGGGATGAGAACTGATGTGAGATGATCGATTCTTTCTGCACCTTACTAGAAGAAACAACCATTAAAACATGTGGCAATGAACAAGGCTAATACTGGAGAAGCAAAACCTGATGAAATTCTGAAATGGAGAAGAAATAACTGAAAATTCATATTTTGACAAAACCCAGCTCTAAAATGATCAAGAAGCTATAAATACCATAGAATGCCAGTAAAAAGGTTAGGAGTACGTAAAAGCAATGAGAGTTACTCAGAAAACGACGAAAAGATGCTGCAGAGAAAGAAAAAAACTACTCACTTTAGCATTTGGAATCGCAGCAAAACAGCTTATTCTACTTTTGATCACGCAACACAAGAAACGCGCGCC
The DNA here is from genome assembly GCA_000688135.1 of Ancylostoma ceylanicum. NCBI lineage: Eukaryota > Metazoa > Nematoda > Chromadorea > Rhabditida > Ancylostomatidae > Ancylostoma > Ancylostoma ceylanicum. The sequence goes on along the minus strand of JARK01001503.1, from coordinate 254,337 downwards.
TTTTAGCGACCGGTGAACTCGTCGGAAGCTGTCACTGGCACAGAGCTATATCTGTTACTAAGGTGAACGCAGGGCATTTTCTGTGCTCTTGTTGTACGTGAATCTTTGAACAATGCTAAGGTTTCCGAACGCAAGAAAATCTGAGAGATGAAAGTTTCCGCGGGTGCTGCCTTTACGCCGCTCTGTTGCGGGAGCAACTGTGCTCCGAGGTGTAAGAAGGTCTTGCTCGGTCTGCGTTAGAAATATCAGTCTGAATTTTTCTATAAAGTTTCAAATCCCTCTCTATTTTATTACCTTCACGTCGAAGGGAAGCATTGTGCCTCGGCACTGTGTATAGAAACGAAATGGAATGTATGTAGGAGTGAAAAGAAAAAGCTAATCTATGGTGATCTTCCCAATTCCCCTTGCAAGCGTTTGCACATCACAGGACTCGAACCTACCCTTCTTCTCAAACTTACTTTTCTAAGTCCGATGCTTTTATCCATTCGGCCGTACGCGTGAAGAGGTTTTGGCTGCAGTGTTCTTCGAGTCAGCACTACTATGGATCTACCGCGGGCATGTGCGGATCCACCGCGGCAGAAACTGGATAGTAGAGAATGACCGCAAGGTAACCGCAATCGTGAGAATTCATTCATTTGCGGGAGATTTTCCATGGCGGCCAGTCAACGCGACATGTACATCGTCAACGAAAAGAGCGCGTGGCGCCGGCGAGGTAGTGAGCGCGTGCGTCTGCGCTGCGTCAGCGATGCGATTAGCCCTATCTTTCGCCCACGCACACGCGTCAAACGCACGGATCTGGTATAAATTGCCCTAATAACTACGGAAGCCCATCTAAAAAATGCCTTGCGCTTTTTTGTTTGTGCTCGTGCTGCATTTCGATCCTATTTATATATCTGAAGTGAAGTCTAACGAACAGTGTTTCTGAAAGGTTAATTTTGAAATGAATAGGAACTTTATTATAGAAACGAAAAATATGTTCTACACATCGTAGGTACATAAGATTTCTCTCTTCAAAGTTCTTTTTTACTGAGTCTTGTGATGTCAGCATCTGGTCGTTATAAGAAGCCATAAACAAGCATTATTTCAGAAATTTTCCTCTAATCGTGTCGTTCGCTTCAGAGAAGCTCATGGCTAGGATTCACGAACGTATAACCACATGAAACCAGGCTAACAAACCAGCTTTCACGTTCTGCGTCTCCTCGCATTACTTAGTCTATATGATAGCCAATGTAGTAGGCGGAGCATGATTGTTAGTTCCCCGGCCATATCATTATGGAAGTACTTTCCTTACAAAGGCCAGACCGATGACTCTTACTTTTTCGTAGAAAGAAATTCACGCACAACAGCTGCCATCCTCCCCCTTATCGGTTTCGTTTAACTACGATCGCATGTTTTTTACATCCTCTACATGCAAATATCTCATGGGAATCAAACACTATATTACTGTTCCAATAACATTGCTTATTTCACTGCCTGTTAACGTAATAAACTTATCCTCTGTGGGCATCTCAGCGTCGAAGCTCTACGTATTTGTTCCCACATCTCCAAATCCACTTCATAAGTTTGCAATTCCACTCAATCTCCCTCGTCTTTTTGTCTTTTCCTTGTTTTTCCTACTGGTCTTCATATTAGACGTACTGTTATGAGTGTACTATTATATTGACCCAAAGTAACCGGTAACAGTGGTGATCTGGAGGGCACACCCATGAAAATATCATTCTACAGGGGCCGAATGAGACTAGACGGCACACCCGGCTCAGTCGGGCGTTTTATTACCGCCGGCTATTTCCTCAGTGTGTTCGAGAACCTCAGCAAACGTGTTTTTATACGTATCTGCGCAATAGCAGAAAAATCAAGTAAATCGATAAATCGATTTTGTCACTCACAATACTTGTCATGTTCGTGTTCAGCTCATTGGAGAAATCCATCGGACATGAAGCGTTAGAAGTCAACAAAATCGATAAATCGATACTGTCATCCAAAATGACTTTTACATTCGTATTCTGAGTATTAGAGCGCGTCAGTAGACGTGTCCTCAGCTACCCCCCCCCCCCCGAGTCAAAAGCGTGAAAAATAAATCTAATCAATATGATGAGTTAGTCAATAGTTTCTGGTGGAGAGCAGCCTATAGTGTTTGTGCGTAAATCGGCGGGATGTGCATCCGCCGAGCTAAACGAAGGACATTTTAGAATTGTCATTACGACGCGTCGTAGTGACACCTGTTACTAATGTTTTCGGATCACAGTAACTTCTTCGGGTCGCAGCGAGACAATTTTTCTACCAATGCTATTCATCTTGTATCGGTTTTTTTCTATTTTACCAAATAACAGGTGTCTTTCTGTTCTATTCATTTTTCTTTAACGTTCACCTAAACCGTTACTTTCATAAAAAGGCGAGTTTGATGTAATAATGGAATCCAAAAACGTGAAAAATGTAAAAATTTGGCTCGATGATGCATGAACACTATAGTAATTAAGCGGATTCCCTACAGTATGTATAGCTCGTAGGCGTGAAACTAATGATGTCTGGTGGCCTGACAATATATGACGTCGTGTTAATTTAATAACTTCATACATGTTCCAAGCCAATGTAGTTAATGTAGTAGGGTAGCGACCATATAGGTCCCTAGTTCTACAGAACTTCGCCTTTTTGGTGAAGGCTTTTGCGGAAATGGTATTAAGGACACATTATTAACGAGATCGTTGTAGAGAACAGGAAACATTGTACTTAGAAGTTCTTAGCATTTATTATACATGAGATCGGACGCCAGTACAACTATTCCATGTTTTCCTCAGCTTTCGAACATAGGTTAGTTATTTCTCCTGGAGTACATGCCATTGAAGTAATTGGAATATTGAATATTTAAAGCCACGAAGTCCCTACTACAGTACTTTTCGAAACGATTAACGGCTTGTGCGTCCGGTTTCACGGCGTTGCGGCCGAAGAGTCGCTACGGGACCCACTCTATCCTTTTGGTGCATGGTCTCTCCGGGATGTGTATCATCTGGAGGGAAAAGGGGCGTAGCTAGGCGACCATGATTGGTGCATGTGACGTCACTCTCCCTTTTGAAGTGGTACGGCTCCAAGTACAAATAGACCATGTATTACGGGATTGACGCTGTTTCAGTTAAAGCAGGTGGGCGTGATGTGCGGCCCGAATGCTCCAATCAGAGTTGCCTGCCCACGCCCCTTTTTCCCTCACGATGATACCCACCCCTCTCTCCGCATCCCCTGTTTAGTTCTAGCCGCGATTCTGCAGTCACGGCATTTACCTTTTCCAGAAGGACTCTGTGTACATTAGGTGGCTGGAAATAGAGCAAAGGGAATAGCACTGTCCTTAGTTCTACAAAACCCTTTCAAATATCCCGCATGCAAAAGTTGGACCATGCGCTGTGAAATTCACCTAAATTGAAAAGTATTCTTACTTTAGTAGGGCAGCTGTGTAGGCACCCTGTTGTTTTCGAGTTTTTTTTTTCAAAGAATATTGATTGTCGTGTACGCTGCGATATTCCTCAGTTTCCAGATGTTGAATAATTGAAAAACCTGGATCCCACCCGAAGCTACTTCAGATTCCATGTGTCTTCCTGTGGCGGACGCACAAAGTGGGCGACATGGGGTGGGGGGATGTGGGAAAAAATCGGGGTCTCATCCTTTTTGTGGACCCGGACAGGAAATAAAAGTAATAAAAATATCAATTGTAATAAATAATCAGCAGAAGTTGTTTGGAAAATAATAATAATAATAGCAATTATATTTATACTAATATAACGCTTCTTTTGTGAGATAAATCCCAAATTTCGGCGACCCATTCTCGGTGTG
>JARK01001503.1:226395-239938 GCA_000688135.1 Ancylostoma ceylanicum | reverse complement strand
TATATATATATATATATATATATATATATATATATATACATTAATATCTATTCCTCATGCATACCATAAGTGTGGTAGCCGCTGCAAAAAAAGTTATCCAGGCATTCATGAGGTTCTTTGAACAAGAGGAAGTAGACAGGAGCGATAATAATAATCATAATGAGCTCGATTCGTGATTGGAAATGTATTTACTGAGTTGGATAAAGCTGCACATTCTTTCGGGAAAATATTTCACCTCAAAATCGATGCTGAGGTGGAACAGTTCTTTTAAAGAGGAGTCTGAAATTTATAAATAATAAAACACATCAAGAGGCGCCAAATTTTCGAGTCTCGCAGAAAAGCCCATCCACGGACGTTTACTACCTGCGCACGCTGCGTTAAGCCCTCTCGCTTTTTTGAACATGGGAAAAACAGCCAGAGGTGGTACGAGGGGTGCCTCAGTCACTAGGACCTTATTGATTAGCTTCGACGAAGACGAAGCTGTCTTTTCCAAAAAAAAAAAAAAATCAAGAGCAGCGCTTTTCTACACACTGTTGACCAGGGGCCTGAAGCGCGCAGGTGGGAACTCTTTCAGTGAGACCGTTCAGCGCCAAGCTTTAGTATATTCATAGAGCAGATACTTACACAGCATCTAGGCATAAATCATGCAAAAGAGTTATAAAAAAGAGTGATAGGTATAATACGCCAATCATTCTCTAAAAACCTGAAAGATGTAAGTCTCCAAAGACATTTCCAAGCAAGAATCGCTAACGTATACTTTTAGCCAACTCTAAAATAGTCAAAATGCTGTGCCTTGTCGGGGTTCCTTTTGGTTGTTCGCGATTTTGGTTTTAGTTTTTTGGTGCACCTTCGACTGTATTTCAATAGATGAATAAGTACATTAAACAAAAAAATAAATAATCCATGTTGACTGCAGCATCAACAGCTTTGTATCCTGTTTAGATTGCATTGTCGCTAGTGATTCGAAGAAAATTTCTGAATCGGAGGTTAATGAATATGGCTTCTTTCTCGCTGCAACAAAAGTAAGTTGTTCAGCACTTTCCATTCATGCGTAGTAAATTAAAAATCGTTTCCGCTTGAGATATAATCAGTCATGTAAAAGATTTTTCTCTGAACGATTCTCTACTGCTGTCTCTTTGAAAGGGTCTTTTCCACTGGGAAATTGGCGAGCTGCTTGAAAATGAAGGAGTAACTGCCAGCTCCTTGTCTTTATTTACTTCTTTTTTTTTCAGGTTCCAGGATAAAGAGAACGGTCGAACGGGTCCAGTTTATACAAGCATTTCTGCGAATGAGCTCCTCTCCAGCATCGTCACTGGCTGCATTGGAGCTGCCAGAAAAGAAAAGGACGTCGACAGAATCAATACACTTTCCGATACTCTCGATCTTGTAAGTACGAATTCGTCTAAGGCAGCACATCGAAAACAAAACCCCTGAGAACACTCCCTTTTAGGTTGACTCCTATCGATACTTGTTTATTAACCTAGCGGTATTGGTCAACAGCTTCTTATGGATGCGAAGTCAAAAGAGGGTTTTCATAGATCATGCGACCGGGGATGAGTACTTCCAGCAGTTGGAAACCGCTTGGAACTAGCTGTTATGTTCGTAGTTGTTGAAAATCTTATTGTATAAAATATTAATAAAAATTTAGACAGTTTCGCTGTCGCTTCTTCCTACAAATCCTTCCTATTTCGAAGCTGCAATTCCACAAGTAAAGGAATTAGACGACTGAATTTTTGACCACTGCTTTTTTCCCTGAATTTCATGGTAGTATCGTCTACTTTAAAGGCACAGTCTCACCTCAGAATCGTTTTTGAGATTGTCGCATTAGATGAATTTCCAGTGACTGCTGATCAGAATGGTATAAATGATTCCGTTCAAAACCACCAAAAACCTCTATTTTCGATACCCGACTTTGGAGGAGCCGTTCGGCGAAGCCGGGGGCGGGGCCTAGCCTCCTTTCGATCAGTTCACTCCCAGGAGCGCACTTTCTGAGGATAATTTTACTCATCAAAAGAGTTCCTCATCCTCTTCCTAATAAAATGGAAAATGCGTTTCATGTCTTGCCAGCAATGAGTATAGGGTGCGGAAACCCTGCAAACCCGCCTTGGCTCCTCCATCTTGCCAGAGACTACAGGATTTCCGGATACTCGCTTGCTAGCAATACTTGAATTATCCTCAGAAAGTGCGCCCCCTGGAATTATTCGAAAGGAAGCTAGGCCCCGCCCTCCGACTCCGCCCAATGACTCGTTCAAAATCGGGTATCGAAAATAGGTTTTTGGTGGTTTTGAACGGGATCACCTATACCATTCTGATCAGCAGTCACTGGAAATTCATCTAGTGTGGAAATCTCAAAAACGATTTTGACGTGGGACTGTGCCTTTAATAAGAAGTCCCCTCTTCATCTTGCTGTTGCCCGACACGGATGAAAAATATAGTAAGAAAGTAAGTAGTACATGTTTTCACGTGGATACCCGATGAATCTCCCAACTGTCCAAAGTTTCCCACCGAAACAGTGAAAACGTTTATTTCCCGTTCAGTAATTATAAGCAAGCAATATGTGCAGGGAAAACTTTGAACAAATCATCACTTTTACTCGACATCAAGACAAAGCGTTGGAACAGAGACCGAGATGACCTATTACAATAAATTATTTGACTATTTAAATAGTTAGTTATCTTTGAGATCTATCTCGAACGTCGAATGCGGCTGCTTCTCTGGAGCTGCCGGGTCCAACGTTGTGCCACCGGCAATAGCCTGAACATATAGCAAACAATAAATTTACGTCAGCTTTTCATAAATAGATAGCAATTCTCATCAACAGTGGCGATTATAAATAACGCCTGAAATTAGTGAGTATCACTCGTCAAATTTTCTTTTTTTTTTACCTTCTCATTGAACTCTTACAGTCAGCGTAATTAAGCCCTAATACCTCAGGTTCGACTTGTTTCGGTCCAAACGGTCTTTTATTGCCAAAATAATTGTTGTCGACTTCAATAACCTTACATATTAGATGCCATTCAAAAAGAAGTATTGTCTCGCTGTCCCAGGTTTGACTCATGTCCAACATGACAAGCAATACTAATTCGCCTCGAGCAAACCATTGGTTTAGCATTTAACCCCTACCTTGATCTACAACGATTTTCGAAATCGATAACTACCGAAAACGTTATAACTTACCTGTGCAACTATTTCAGCCTTCTGATCTGGTGTTCGGTCCAGTAGCATAATGATTCCACCATACATTATCGATTTCACCGGTTTGTACCTAAAATAATTTAAAGTATTATCGAAGGGCTTTGTTCAGGGGCTGGATAAATCATTGAGATTACCCAGGGTAAATCTGCTGACACATGTGTTCACGATGCGTAAATTTGGAGGTATTAGCACATTTACCCTGGGTAATCTCAATGATACATGCAGTCTCAGGTAGGAAGTCAGGAATAAAACACGAACCTTGAATTCTCAAGCATCGAAAGCGTTTTCAACTGAAGGCGAACAACTCTTGCAGGGTTATCAATGGTATGAGTAGGAGATTCATTATCTGGCACGGGTTTCCTTAAGAAATGGAGCAATTATTTGCAGAAACAACAATACAAGCAAGAGGTGGCAACGAACTAACTTCTCTTCCTCTTTTGCTGTCTTTGGGTCTTCATCAACTTCCATCTTTTCTTCTGCTCCTTTTTTAGCCACCTTCTTCTTGTGCGTGATTGATAAAACAGCTGTTTCCACCTAGAATGCAATACTTGCCAAATGATACGGAAAACTGCTCGCCACAGGGCCAGTGTATATGCAAAATTTCATAACTCTTCGTGGGTTAGTCGCCAATTTTCAACAAAAAGATGTGTTACTCGCAAATTTTCAAACAAATAACTCACGAACCTTTTCATGCTCTTCCTTCTTCTTGGATTCAAGCGGTGGTGGATAGGCAAACAACGACGCTCTAGCATTACACTTGAATTCAATTTTTGGCATCTGAATAGCATCCATTACGATATCATGGAATTAAAAATGGCTTTCACGGCTGAATAGTGTGTGTAGCAACAAGTAGCAAAAATGCACTGAAAAACATCACCTGAAGATCTTTCGTGAGGGCAATCAAGCAGGTGGGTTTGCAGGCCAAAGAAATGAACGGCACCATTGAGTGCCAATACCAAAACTGCTGGAACGCCATCATTCCTACAACACCGGCCATGTCGGTCGTACCTGAGCGGTTATGCAGCGCGATAGTCATGTTACGGCCGCCAACGTCAAGAATGCCCTGAAACTCGAAAATTCGGTTGGTCTCCTGGTAAAGACACAAATTATTGTTAGAAAGAATCCCAGATCGCATTTTTATCATACCATTGGAGTCACAACTCCATGTAGGCAAAAAATACAAATCCCAATGAGGATTACGTGTAAACGGGACAATCTCCACGTCCATCAACTGACTTAATAAATGAATAAACAAATAAATTACTACTTTATGCTAGAGTTCGGTGGGATAATGTTAATTAGGAATATAGCACTCACCCAGTTTCGCCTCTTATCCCCTAGATGGAGAAAGTGAATGAATAGTTCTACTCCCAAGGCTCTTCTAAAGGGAGGAGTGGCACTAGATGGGTGGGGGTGGGGAGGACAGAGAGAGAGAGAGAGAGAGAGAGAGAGAGAGAGAGAGAGAGAGAGAGAGAGAGAGAGAGAAATCTGTGAATTTACGGGGGCAAAAAGGAAAGGTAAGACGAAGGTTCGAAACTATGGGGACGAAATTGGCTTGGCCGCAAAATTATTTGAGAAAATTTAATCAATCCGAAACGTGTACTGCTTGGGAAAAATTGTCCTAGAAAAGTAAATTTTCACAAGGAAGCAGCCCTGTATTTCAGAGAAACAGCCCAGCCCTGAGTTGAATGTTATACACTTGTCCAGATATTTAGAAATTCGTAAGTAACAAAGGATACCTGAGCAATGATTGCACCAAATTTAGCCATAGAATCTTCTCCTTTCTCTGTTGTCATCTTCGTGAGCTGCTTGCGGAATTCGCCGACCTAAATTCAAGAAAAACTCAAACCACTACCGACATAAATCATGCTACTACCCACACTAATAAATAAAAGCTGTAAAAAGAGCATAAAAAAATAATCATGACTGCTATGAATGGCAAAGTAACCTTAGGGCAACTGATGTCAGTTTGCTGCACATAGATGAATGAAAGTGCAATGACAGCTCCTTGGCGGACGTAATTTTCTTTGGCGGAGAGGAGGGGCTCAAGCAGTGAAACTGCCTCCTGCAACAGCACAACCTTCATGGTAGATCACATTGAAAGGCATCCAGCAAGAAAAATGCTCGCTCTACCTTGTATCCAGTGCCAGCACAAGCGATTCCAAGTGCCATAGCAGCTCCGTACCTCACGTGACTGTTAAAATGCTCCACGAGCATCCCAACGTAATCTTTACATATGGCTGGATTACTGAAAAGATAATCAAAAACATTTTTACACAGTAAAGTGTGGTCCCTTTACAATTGAACGATTTCATACGGAAATTTTTAAAAAATAACTTACTTGCTCAACAGAAATCCAATTCCCATAACAGAAAACCTCTTCACGTCGTTGTTAGGGTCGGTTGCCACCTAGAAATGCAATAGTAAAAAGAAACCAGATAATGTGACTAGATTTTCAACTATCTGTATTCATTATAGACAAGCCGTACCTTCTCAAGCAGCCTTGAAACAACACTAGCACGTCCACTTCCTACATATGCCATTGACAGCATAGCCACACCAGTTGATCGCAACATAGCATTGGATTTCACATCCACTAATTGCGCAATGCAAGACTCAGCCTCATCTTGTCGACCTAGAAGTCAAACTATAGCCATTGAAGAAACAGTCATACCTCCTCGCGCATAAATTACACAAAAAAGCATCAAATAAACAGGAAGGCTAACCATACGCCAACAGCGAGATTCCTGTTCGCAAACCACGTTGAATTTTATCGTGCTGCGTATCGCAAATGTACTGCACCATGTCTTGGAACGCTGCCGAGTTCAGGCTTCCCACCATTACAAGTCCCATGGCCAGACCAGCTGCTTCGCCAGATACAGCATCATCCAAGTAAAGTGCATCACGAAGTTGCAGGTAAACCTATAAAGCAGTTGAAGGCTTCGTTTTGAATGAAGCATGTAATATAGTATGTGGAGCGTAGAGTTACATCTTGGTTCTGTGTACCCATTGCAGCCAGACCCAGGCCGAGGCAGGCTCCGTGACGAACTGCAGAAGTTTGGGCGGCTGCCAGCTGCTCGCGCAGGTACTTGATGCAGTCCTCGGTGCCATGGTTTGCGTGAATGAGCCCTAGATGAGAACTTTCACTTAAAATCGGTATGTTAGGAGGTACGCATTCCAAATACGCTAAAATACGCGAAAAACCTAGTTCTTACAAATCAAACCTGGCGGTCTACCCGCCCGACCTAGTACAAATCAACAAGCAAAGCAAAGATACGTACAGAATATAGTCAGAAATCGAGCAGAGACTCACCAAGTGCGTACAATGAACCTCCTTCTTTGAATCCAAACTGATCGGCCTCGGCCTTAGGAAGATAGGGCTCCAAAAGCTTCATTGCAGCTGATTCGTGGCCCTAGAAGACAGTGCTTCGAGAAGAAACAGTATGTTTCCCGAAGCATCCACGAACAAAACAACATAGGATCTATTCGAAATGCTTTGGCATACCTTGTGGATAAGACCCAATGTAGCCACAGCATTGAACTTGTTCCAGTTGGTAGCTTTGCTTATCCAATCCAAGTTATCACTGCAATTATACTTCCAGTGATTCACATCAACTAATGAAACGATATTAAAAGGAAATTCGCCAGGAACAAACCGTAAAAAGTCATCACACGTGGTTCCAAGATGCATAAGACCATTTGCCATCAAAGTTGCATTATGTGCTGTTGCCGTTCGAACGCAATCTTTCATTTCCTTGAAAATAGCGTATATTTGCCCAACGCGTGTAGATTGCTTCGAAAATAAAACTAACTTTCAATATTAACATATCCGTATGATTGTTTTTGATTAGGAATTGCATATGTTGTTTGACGGTCTCTTCCCCTCGCAATATCGCCTTCAATCGAGTCATTGGAGTAGACTGGAATGCGAGTAAATTTGAGGGGATAACGAAGAAGAAGTCATCTGTGATGCAAGATAACCCCAAACTCACCACTTCTGGCTTTGGTGGTGTTTCCTCCTTTTTCTCGGGTGTTGCCTCACCTGTAGGTGTTGCCGGCTTCTCCACTTTAGGTGCAGCACTGAAGCTTATCATACAAATACTGAAGCTGACCAATGGTGGGCGAACAAAGTATTTTGCACCACATTCCAAAAAAATTGAAATATAACTTGTAGATTTAGGTTCTTCCTGCACGTAACTAGTCAAAACTAGTTGAATTACCTTGGCGAAGGTTCATGCAGACTCGCGTAAGTGTTCAACACCTGCGTGTTGAACTGTTGTGAAGCGTTTTCGTACAAATCAAATGCGATCTGATAAGCGATAAGGTCTCCATTCTGAAAGAAAAAAAAGATATGACGGAAGGAACACCTCCGAAAGAATGTATAGAGCTGCACCTAAAGCAACACGCTTAAACCATGTGCCTATATTATGTTTAGAATGATTCTGCTATCACCAGATCAATTTCAAGGTGCCCAGATCCAAGAATCAGGGTACATATACTGGAACCATTGCATGAGCGTATAATTAACAATGGAAAACAAACTTTGAGATAAGCGAAATAAGATGGTTGCAAAACCATAAATTACCCACAGGATGGGTTGAACATTGCAAGCCAGCAAGCACTAGATTTACATAAATTCAGCAAAATTGAATTGTGCACGAAAAAAAAAACTCTATGGCAAAATTAAAGACTCCGCTAAAGAGAACCCAGAAGTCAGCTGAACAATTTAGTGCTACCTAAGATCTACAAAGTTCTCCAAAGAACTTCGAAATGTCAACGTTTCCTTTGCGAGAACGAAAGTTCCATGTTCGGTGGGAGCTTTCATGGAGAATTACCTATTGTAATATCGCAAAAAGCAGGGACAAAAAACTACGATAAGAACTACGTAGAAATGGACTAAAAGCATAAACAATGTCGAAATTGCGGGGAAAACCAACCTCATGAGACATCAGTCTATCCAACAGCTTTCCAATATCATCAGGACGATTTAACTTCACTAGGCACTAAATAACAAATAGATGGATGCACCACAGAAATTCCGCAGAAGACCAGATGAACTCACTTGGCAGATCGCGACGAAATCAGCGTGCTTATTGTTCGTGAATAATCGTACGAGCACATCAAGCAGCTGTGAACGTAACTGCACATCCATTTTAGCATTTGTGACCTTTTGGATTGTTTCCAGGAGTAAAACTAAACAGTATATAAGAACAAAATGAGCACGCAAAATAAGAGCAGGAAACACATACCATGAGACTCTGTGCTTTTAACGATAGCCTTTTCGACCATATCAATACGACGAGTATCAAGCGCAAGTCCAATAACATACAAGAGCTCGTTCTAAAGCAACCATGGCTCAATTAATGAAAAAATTCATTGCGGAAAAGTTGAACCCTAGGCGAACCCTACCAAGTATGTGGAAATGTGCAACAACATCGTTATCTCGAAGAAATGGGAGAAATGGCAATTTATACTAGATGGGCCTGCCAGTCGCGCGTGAGATGCATGCACCTATTTACGGAGGTTTTTTTCATGAAGATTGACCAACAAGGCACGCACATCCTGATGCAAATAACGCGCAACCTCCGCGAATGGCCCTCCACGCAGCAACGCTTGCGTCTGAGCTGCATCAAGGTACGGCTGGGCCTACCCTTCACCATACAGACGCACGCGGGTCCAACGCATGCATCTAATATAAATTGCCCTGAGCAGAACGGAAACCAATCACCAACCTTATCAAGATTCCGTTGGAAAATTCGATTGATTAAGGCTTCCAAGCGGGCATCCACTCTTGAGTCGCTGTTCTTCGCATGCTTATACGCGTCAATGGCAATTTCGATGATTTTGTTCACATACTGCAAAAATACTTTGAAAAATCATATGGAAAAGTACTGAGATTGAGATTCCCACTCTCTGTAAAAGTAAGCGGTACACCAACCTCATCATCCTTCTCTCCGACTGTTTTCGACTTCGGCCTCGGGGTAAGTTTGAAGTGGGTGTCAGCAGCAAGAGCGAAATTCAGTGCATTTTCGTAGTCTTCCAAGCAGAATGCGACCTGGAAAATATCACAACTATTGGCAGATCTTGCTTGTGAAGTTGCCAAACCGTTAAGTTCAACTAAAAAAAAAACAGGATCAGAGGTAAGACAAGCGATATCAAACCTTGGAAGCGAGTAACGCTGCCTTCTGCCGAGCTGGAAACGACTTATCTTCCGCAAGTTCTTCGATGAAACTAGCACAATCGGCCACCTGTTAAGAAATTGACTACAAATGCGTCCCGTAATGTAGCCAGACTTATAGAATCACCTCAAACCAAGTATTTGTAAGGACATCCCAATCGTCAAACAGATCAATCAGCATCTCCTTCTCCTTCGCTGGAGAGCGGGTTGACCGCAGCGATTTGAGAAAGGCGCCTGATTTAGGTAGAATAAAAAGAAAAAAGAAGAAGAACGACGAAAACAATTTAAAAGCTGGAAAAGTGAATTTATACAAATCCAAAGGCAACATACTTGCATTTACTGGTCCTCCCACACGAGACTTCCAATTATTGATAATAAATTGCATGTCTGGAAAGGGAATCTGATTAATAGCGGGATAATACTGAACAGCTAGATGATAAACAACGGCAATGTGAGGAGAAATTCCATAAAAAGCTGAAAATTAAGCAGCACAACCGTAACTAAAGCCAAGGGAGGAATGAAGATGATGATTTCAAATTTTGGCGTTAATCTTAGTGTGGCCTGTGTAACCACACACACCACATTCAATCTCGCCAGCCGCGGCCAGTCTTTTAGTTCTTTTTTTTTCTTTCTACAACATTCAGGTAATGCTAGTATTTTTATGCATAAGAGGCATGAAAAGATCAGCAGCTGTTGTCAGAGGGGGGGGGGGGGAATACTGACAGCCTGAAAAATTAAGCCACTGCAGAAGCAGTTTAGAGTCGGATAGAACTTCAGGAAAGAAAATGCCTCGTAAATTCAAATTAGGAAAGAGTAGAAGAATACAACTCAGACTCCCATCACAACTCTGGGTTGTTTTTCTTCCATACGGTAGTGCTTATAAATTATGTAGATGAATCGTCGCTCAGTAGTGATTAACGGAAATTATTTTCATAAACAAAAGCAGTCTCTCACCACTTCTCTGAAGAGCAAATTCTTTCTGAAAACGCTCTTGACGATTTTCTAGAAAATTCTGGGGAGGGGCGAAGGTGTCGAGCTGTTTGCCGAAGGCCTAGGATCAGTCTGCTTTGTGCCCCAACCTGTCCAAACAGGCGGTAAACGAATGAGAAAAATCAACCACTAGGTTATCGAAAGCTATTCGAAGTACTTGGAAAAAGCTCCCCCCAACACAACATTATCGCAATTTAATTTTCCTTTAACAAACCGTTGCTTACATACATCCATACCGCAAGTAGATATTTGACCTTTATTTCCATTTTAGAACCTTACCAGTTCAGCATTTTCGATCTCGAGACGTATTTCCTGAACCAAATCATACCCACTAGTACTAGTCAAATAATCTTTTGCTCTCAGGTACATTTTCTATGATAGTCTACCTCCGAATTTAATTACAACTATTGCTCTCACTTATTAGCAACTCTCACCGTAAGGAACAACCCCCACATGTGTAGCAAATAAATATAGACAAATTTACAGGTGAACTAGGCAGTTTCAGTTTTATAATATACAATACTAGGACAATTCTCGAACTCAAATGATTGCAGAAAAAAAAACTTCAATGTATAAACAAAGAAAGCAACAACATACTAGGTACCCGAAGCTAACAAAAAATGGACAAGAACAGTATACAATCAGATACATCTTTGTATGAGTATCGCGTAAACCGTATGAATAAATAATAGCATCTATAAGCATCTTGTTCAAACACTCAAAGTTTATATTATTAAAACGGTTGTGAAATGTGAAGAAGCATACAAGTAATGGTGATGAATTATTACAAAGTGAATGAAGAGTATGTAGAAAAAGAGGAATCGGTGACTATATATTGGAAATACAACAAAGAGGCAGCAGTTTGAGCACGGATAGATTGTGATTAAAAGTTTTTAGCGGAATGCCAGCCTTGTAGACATAGACCCAACGAAGCGCCAGCACACACCGTTCGAAAACCCGTTCTCGAGCCGTGCATTTGAATTAGCGTTTAACGTCAATTCGCCAGACTCCAAGTAAGGTTCATATTCCATAACGAAAATACAATGACAAACAATTCTTGGCCCAGCAAACTGACCTCAGAACGGTGTAAGTGCGGCTGGAGAGAAAACGCGTCATGTTACGAATGGGAGGGAATGTTCTATGTGGTACTTACGCTCAATCTACGATAGAGTTTAAAACACGAGAGATGCAAACGTAGATCTTGGTTCAAAAATCGCTCAAATCTCCATTTCTGGAGCAGGGAATGTGCCATGATGGGAGATTTGCCGCTAAGTTGAGGAATGGCCAAATATTCCACAACTAAGAATTTCATATGAAGTGCCCTTAAACACTCATTAGAATAGAGATAGAAGGAAGTTAAGCCTCTTCTCTATATGCTTGAAAGAATAAGGAATCTTCTCAGTCAACACCTTGACGACGTCTTCGCAGTTGCCATCCACATTATTATAAGTTTGGAGAATCAAGATATCAACATCTTTAGTCCAGATGGGCTCCTGAAAAAGGGAAAATTACATTTTCTCACCGTATCCTTGTAATCTGCTTTTCGTTGATCTATCTCACTGTTGATATATGCATTAGTTTACAACGCAACTATATTTACACGAAGTTACCAACAAAACAGGCTATGCATCCGAACTTCTCTCCGAAATTAACCCACCTGAGGGACTTTGTTCTCCTCCGAATGTTCTCTCTCCTTAGTGACCAAAACAGGTAGATAGCTGCCGTTTTGGAGGGAATTCAGTTGACCTCCAGCCACCTAGAAAAACATGCTTCGAGAGATGGCAGAATACAAGAGGTGGACATATATAGCCAAACCTGTAGCGATCCTCCCTTTTTCGGTGTAAATGCTCCAAGTACTGCATTCAAGTCATCTATCCGCTCTGACCCATCATCGTCCTTTAAATCCTTGTCCTCTAACCTCCGCAGATCAATGAACTCGAAATCAGCCGGTGTAACACTGAAAACAATACCATTTCTGGAGAAATATGGTTTTTCCCAAATGCTAGGCGATTTCTGACAGTTCTCCCTCTCAGGTCCACATGGACATCCCATCAATTTCATTTTCATTCTTTCGAAAAATTTCAACTAATTCCACTCCAATCACTAATTCTTTTCTTCAAACCTCACTTTTCATCGTATGGCAGTGGTAGCCATTGTCGGATGTAGTTCCATAACGGTCGCTCATTGCTCAGTAGGTCAGAAAGCCGATCGCAAAATTCAGACTCGCTCAAAGTCTGCCCTGCAAGCGAATACACGGTTAGCGAATCACAAATGTAACGTTTTGCAGCCGCCTGGCTTAATGCCAGGAAATAGAGGATTAGAAAAAAATTAGATCTCACCCATAGAGCCTATTGTTCTCAGTAAACTTCGCGTATTAGAGCTCCGTGATCGCGTACCATGACAGTAAGCCTAGAAAACACAAGTGCAATTAAAATAAGCCATACTTTTCAACTGATACATTTGAATAAAAAAAAACAAACATAGACAAGGTATGAGAAGATTCCTATTAGACAAGAGGAGAACTTATACAAGCAGTACCTTCTCGCCACACAGAGAAAATCTCATAATTAACCTAATAAGTCTATCCCACTACCCATTCACCACGACAGAAGCTCGTACAATTTGCAAACTCTATCGGTGCACGTGCACATCTAGAGGCTTGTGCTCGTCACGACTGAATTGTAATGGTAGAGCTCCTCCATTTAACTGTTTGAGGACACTATTCATTGGCTTTCATCACAGACAAATGTTTTTTTTTTGTACAACTCTTGAATGTACCATGTTTTATGGCCGTACTAGACTGTTATTAATCTGGCTGATCTACTGAAGTCGGGTGTGTTATCTTCGTGAGGAAAGAAGAGGCGTAACCAGGCGACTGTGATTGACGCACTCAGGTCGCCCGTCACGCCCACCTGTTTGACTCGTCGGCGCCATGCACAAATAGACTATGCATCACGGGATTGACGCCGTTCGGGGCGTGGCGGGCGGCCCGAGTGCGCCAATCAGAGTCGCCTGGCTACGCCCCCTTTTCCCTCACGATGATACACATCCACTGAATTCAAACAACTGAGCGGCTGAATCACCGCTATTCAGCAGCGGAGCACATGCATAGATTAGCCCGTACCTCCACTGATACACTTCTAAAACCACAGGAGCATCAACCCCCCCCCCCCCCCCCCC
>JARK01001503.1:157504-220765 GCA_000688135.1 Ancylostoma ceylanicum | reverse complement strand
TTATGCCCCCCCCGTCATCCCAGAGAAGAATGCAATGGTATGCATCCCATCTCGATAACAAGAATCCGAGAAACTCACTATCATCAACTGGTACTCATTTTTAACGTGCAGCAACCGATCGTCGTGAAAGCACATCACGACTGATTGGGTAAGAAGTTGTACGTGCTGAAAGCTCGTATAATAATAAAAACAAAAGAAAAATGAGGTGAAATAGGATAAAATTCAGAGAGGAACGACGTAATAGTAGTGTGAAAATACGAGAAAGGAAAAGAGTCGAACTTAACAGCCCAAAGCGAACATCTACCTGCTCTAACTGAATACGCAATTGTGCTAACTCCTCCGGCTTGAAAGTGATGGGTCCTCCTTCAAAAAATATAATGAAAAATGGAAAAAAGGATAATGTGTGATGAAAAAGCAATTGGGAATTACAATAACTTCAAATGTAACTCACCACTAATGAGACTACATGAATAGGAACCGTCAGGAGGGGGTTCATCAACAGGGAGCGACGCCTACAAAACTCTTAACTTCTGAACGCACAAACGCTTCACAACTTGGATACAAGGCTATAGACGACGTTTTATGCAGTACACAGTTCACAGAGTCTATCACCATGATGTTAAAGCTGTGTGTTCCTAGGAACAGCCCTCTTCTTATTGGATTTCGGTGGGTAAAGAAGCTACCTTTTGATTATCTGACGACTTTTTAGAGTCTGACATCTCTGCGGATCGACGCTTCTTCGTACGTTTCTTCTTCGGCGTTTGCGTCTTGAGTGGAATCAGCTCCGGACGAATTGTTTCCACATCATCGCCAATCAAATCCAGGAACAAGCCTTCTACTTCCCGCACTGTAAGAAGAATAGTTATGTGGAGAAGTTTGTATATTTATGACCAAATTTGAAATACATATTATTAAAGTTCCAATAAGGGGATGATGTAAAAGAAAAATATCTCACTAGGGATTTCTGTGAACCTATCCATTCGCAGCTCGTCTTTATCCTTCTCATACTCTTTCAACTTGTCCAACTCTGTTAAAACATTGTACTCTTCGTCGTCAGGGTCATCATCGTCCGCCGTCACATTTTCATTTTCTAAACATGCTTATGAACTTAATTGCCTTTAGCATCTCAGAATTTGCCATTATGACCACGTGACTTCGAAAAACAAAGATAAAACCATAAACCATACCATGGGCCGGCGTGGAAGCTTGAATTCCTTGGAGAAAACTGAGGTAGTCAGGATTCTCGACAAAGGTCAGCATCTGAAATGAAGCTTGCTTCAAAACCATCCTAGAAATAGTGAAGATCATAATTACCTCTTGGCCATGGTAATCCGTGAAGGTATCAAAGCTGTCATGTAAAAACCCAGAGTCCAACGAATCATATGCACTGCTCTGATCAATATGGGGAACTCGAGATCTCAGCTGATAAGGTGACACTTCCGCATCATCGTTTACACCATCCGAAATCTGTAAAATTTTTGAAAAATGATCAATTCATAGCAAGATCGAAAAATAGATGGAAAATTGGAGAGTCCATAGAAAAATGTAATAGAAACTGATCAGAATTGTACCATTTAATACTGGGTACTGTTATGTAATGGTAATCTACTGTATCCTAATGCTGGATGAGGACTATTTCAAGCTACGGGATATACTCAACTACATTTTGAACCGCGGAAGAATTTAGATAATGCTTGCCATTAACATATCGTCCATGACATCATTCGACTCCTCAACTTCAGCAGTGACCACTTCATCGCAATTTTTAGAATGCTCTGGATCAAGAGTCAGAGTATCGTTGCCTTCCTCCTCGTCATCACTTTCATCACTCTGAATATCAAATTGTGATTATGATGATGGATTATACGAAAATCTTAGCCACACATCAAGAAACGGTAGGTCAAGATGCTAGAATGAATATGGACAGCCTTCAACCTTAGAACAGATGCATGGATAAAATGATGAATCTTGTAATGTTCACGTCTTCTCAAAACAAGCTGGGCCTCACTATTAGATCCCACGAAAAGAAAAAAAAAAGAAAAAAAAAAGAGAGCTTTAGACAGTCACTCACTTCTAGATGAAGTTAGCAGAGGAAAAAGATTTATACAAATGACTACCAAAACGAAATTCAAGCGCAACTGCACATGTCAAATCTGGTACATCCACCCACTTAGCATACAGTTCCTTTTGATGCAAAACACGAAAGAAAGAGTATTCATGACGTACGCCCACATTACCAATACGGTGGTATTACCAAATAGGTGCTTTCAATAGGTGCACTGCTGAATTTCATTTCAAGAAATGGGTTTCAATTTTTCCACTGGTAGCAAAAACGCGCCCTCAGGTAATAGGAAAAAGTGAATTTTGAACGATACCTGGACTTCCTCAGGTCTATAATCTTCGTCTTCGTCTTCGTTCTCGAACTGGACGTCGAGAAATGTGCGAGGAGGTTGTACAGGCTTCAGTTCGACCTAACGACATATGTTTTGACTTCGTGAGGTTGTATGAAACAAGTTGCCACACAAAATAAAAAGGAAATCAATCACAGCCCACCTTGGCCAGCTCTGATGAAGAGTGTTTAACTTTAGAGCGCGTCACTTTCAGAGTGGGGATATCATCCGACTCTCCTTTTATGCCCATCAACGTTGACAAAACGTGCGGATCTCTGATGAGCCTCTGAAACGCGCAGTATATCTATGAGAAATAAGAAAGAAAACAATAACGAAGAATGCAGATACCCACATGTAAAATGGATTTCACGTTTAATGCGTTCAAGTTATGCATTTTCGCTTTTTCTTCCAGTTGCGTGTCAAGGCGACGACATAAATCAACGAGATCTTCCTCGCCTTCAGCCTCTGCTTCATTGCACGTTAATGGTGTGGTACACTCCATGGGAGAACTTTCACTGGATGTCCTGAAGAATGCGTTTTGAAGATAAAAAAGGAAGTGAAAAAATAACAAAAGTCTTAGCGAAAAAATAAACAAATAAAACAAATCAATAGCATAAAGATAAGAAAAAATCAGTGTGAGCAATCCAGACTGCTAATTTCTATAAATATCTTCGTTTAAGCGCTTGAATGAAAAGTTAACATACCCACTGCTGTCCTCTTTAGAACGGCTTCCTCCCTCTGTCTTTTGTAATTGCGTGGAACAACATGGACCATCGTCAGACATTGTCAAGATGGAGAGGAAAACCTGGAAGGAAAATTCCACGTGAAGATCCTGAACGAGCAAATTACATCCCCAAGCTAAGAAGCATTGATTGCGACCGAATAAATCGAATAAACAACCATGCCGTGAACGAGGATGTCATTGGTGTAGCCCGCACCAGGCACACGGAAGAGCGCATTATTTGACGCCTATGGCTACGGTGATGAGTGCGACGTTGTTCAGCTAGTTCTCCAGATGGCGGTCTCTGCTTCCACACACATTCCTGACAAAATCCACTGAAACCAGTGAATTGTGCCTGCCCGAGTACCCTATACCATCGCTGTTCAGCTGGAAAAATAGAGAAATTAAAGTGTAGCTCGTGTTCGGTCCCATCTTGCGGTGCATCATGATTATAGTCGTCCCAAAAAATTCTTGCCTCACGCAACACTGCGCGTCGACTGAGCCACGTTGCAGCGCGATGATAATGTACAGTGGGCGTCAATGGCGGTGACCCGTCTGCGGCCTCGCAAAGCACGCGGCGCGACCGCACCGCTCACGCTAGAATCGTCGCCACAGTGGCTTATCTGGGTTTTCTTGATATTTGTTCATCATATTTGATGATAACTAACCAGAAAACTAACTATCAAGAAAACCCCATAATTTGATGTTCCAGAGAGGGTTCTCGCTCGAGCGACGCGGTCGCGCCACGTTCTGTTCGAGGCCGCAGACGGGTCACCGCCATTGACGCCTACTGTATAGGAGGCGCGACGCGGCTCAGCAGACGGGTGGTGGATGCTGGAGGCAAGTATTTTTTGGAACGACTGTATATAGTCGTGTCGTTTTGGACAGTGCATTTTCCGCAACAGTGGCTCTGCTGGCACTGGAGCACAGAGCGTGGTCGGTCAAACAGTTGACCTAAGGGACCTTTCTAAGACCTAAGAGAGAACAATATAAGAAGAAGCAGGCGATAAAACCTACCGAAGACAACGGAGTGATTTTGGGTCAGCTGTTTGACCCTCGATAAAAAAATAAATATGTAAAACCACGACTACTCATCTGGAATTTTCCGCTTCATGGCCAAGCATATTGCCGGAATTTCGGGTACCATCGACGCATTGATGCAAAATCCATGAATTCCGCAGCCTGTAAGAGATCTGAACGGTCAAGGGAGCTGTCATTAAAAGAAGAGCGTCCGGCATGGTTTTGAATACCATGGTGCCCATCATCGGGGTTCGAACCAATTATCGACTCCTGTCTCTGGAATGATTGTATATGTATATATGGATCGAATGTGATGGCAAGATTGTCTGCGGTTTCCTTCGACGTGCTCCTAGTCTCATGGAGTCTTATAAGCACCGCTGCGGTTTGTCAGGGAGAACATGACGACAGACTGGTCAAAGGTATGCGTAGTTTTTCTGAGACTCTCGAAGATTAGAATTTGTCTTCAGAAGATGTCCTTTGACCGAAATAATTTCGACTTAAATGGTCTAGATGGGAACACCTACTACTGGAGGGATATCCGCATTTCAGCATCCGGTATTTAGGATTTGACACAGTAATGGTGTGGAGCGCCTCGTGTACGGCAGGTATATATACTCGACATCGCCTTTATTTTGACTCAAATAAACTCATCTCACTTCAATGAGGTCCACTCTTGTGCTTACAGGGCCAGCGCAATAGAACTCTGCTCATTTTCTAGCGGAACAACGCGGTCATCCACGTCAGCCATTCCAAGAAGGCTTGGTTTCCGGACAATAATGTGATTGTTATGGCTTCTCTTATGCGGGATCACATCCGAGGAACGGGCCAAATAACTACTTTTTCCTTAAAACAGTTTCCGCACCACCTTGTTCTCTTTGACGCATATTCTTGTTTCCGCTGTTACTGTTTTTGGTGTCGTTTTGCACTTTGTAACACTTTGACCACATAACATGTCAGATGGGCGCTTGTGTGCAGTTGTGAGAGACGCACTGCGGGCGCGCAACATCGATGGTCCGATCCCTCACGGGGTTAACCAAGCCCTCCATACCTCGAGGTCGGTAATCTGGTAACAGACTATGGTAGAAAGAAGCACTAACTTTGTTCAGCGGATGTCCCTCCCACTCCACTGTAGGGCACATACGCATTCATTGCCTCTGAAGTAGCATGTAATTTTTGTCCTCTCTAGATTTTTTTAGTGTTTTATTGATGGAATATGGATAAATTCATCCCTTCACGCTTAGAAAAAACATTGAAGAACTTTGAAATCGGAGCAAGGTTTGATAAACATGATTAGAGTCTC
This sequence comes from Ancylostoma ceylanicum, assembly GCA_000688135.1. Taxonomy (NCBI): domain Eukaryota; kingdom Metazoa; phylum Nematoda; class Chromadorea; order Rhabditida; family Ancylostomatidae; genus Ancylostoma; species Ancylostoma ceylanicum. Next base: position 215,334 of record JARK01001503.1, on the reverse strand, counting down.
AACAGAAGAAGAAACATCGAGACTCCTTCCAGTCCATCCTCGTTTGCATCTGGATCTGTAGGAGTGGAAGAAAAACTTTTTTCTGTCCATTTGTCCATTTCTGTCTCTCCAGCTCGAAATGGCTGTCCATTTCGAGCTACCATCGTTCTGTTGGATCGCCGAAATTCGTCTGTGGGACATTCGAAACCTGGTGGTAACATTGTACTTCAAACCCATGAGACGGCAGCAACTCCAGCACTCCACCTCTACAAGTAACAGGACAGAAATGTCTTGGGTAACAAGTAACAGATATGTTTTTAAAAGGAAAACTACTTTTGCCATTTACATAACTTCGAATGTACTGTAGAGAGGTAAGATCAGGTAAATGATGAAAATATAGATGATTATGTAGAGTGTTGTAGCTATGTCCTTCTGCCTCACATTCGTAATTTTTTCAAACGAGGGATTTATAAAAAATTCATTTAAGACAACTGAAATGGTTTAGAAAATTTATTTGTGATATTAAAACATTTACATGTCTTAGAGCAGCTATTTATGACAGGTTACAAGTTAGCATGACATATATTGCGTACATTACCAATTTTGTCTTACGTGTAATAACAATTTTCGGTCACACGTGCCGCCCAAATTCTGAGCGTATAGTTTCCGCCCGTGCTTGTTTTGCTGCTTGTTCAGTACCCCAGAATTTGAAGCAACACCTGGAAAAAGGTAGAATTATGACCGTCATGGAAATGCTTTTTGAAAATAGTCTTCTTAAATCAGTGTTATAGCTTAGGGAGAAGCTTGAGGAATTGTGGAAATATGATGTATCCGTTGCGACTCTCTTGAATAGTTGATTTCAAAATCTTCCGGAATGATTTCACCCAAATTTGTACGCACATTCTGCTGACTATACATACATTTAAAATAAGAAGTCTACTCATAGATTTCTTATTTCCTGTTCCACTTTCAACGCGATTACAAATCAATCATAGTATTTTAACTTTTCCTGTCTGCTATCAATCTTTTTCGAGTAATACAAACTACAAACTGAGATAGCAACAAAACAAAATAGGAAAATAGGTCCATAAGAAATTTGGCTTTGTCGAAGAACTCAACACCTCTAATGACAAACAGATTTCTTTTTGTACGTCATTAGCGAGAACAACACATGTGAAAAGACTTACGTTGCAAAGCAGCTATGATCTGGCTTGTCTGGGCTAGGCAAAAATGTACGGCGAAACCATGGACCAATAAGGATATCGTTGTGGATGAACATGCCAAGGACGAGCAGGAAAAAACCGAGTATCTGAAAACGTTCCGAAAAATGCGCTCCTGTTTTTCTACTTGTCGCTTTCCATTTCTATCAATTTTCCGGGCGATACAAAGTTAATGATCATCATCCTCGCTCAGCGATTCCGTATCAGTTGTAAAATTGCTTTCATGTTGCTTCAATTGTTAACTAATCCATATTGTCTCCTAGTTACCTCAACGATGCCATCCATCCAGACCTCACTTGAGGATCCTCTTTGAATGATCTTCAAAGGAGATGTTCACGGCTTTTCGGTTGTACTGTCATTTTGCACTCTCCGCCGCATTAGCCCTTCCATTCCATATACGTAGGTTCTGTTGTTCAAAACGTCTGCGAGCTGGGACATCAACCTCTCTATTAATTTGTTCACAAATTTGCGAGCTATTGTTTGCCTTCTCTTGGATCTTTCGTCGAAGTCGATTTCGAACGTTTTTCTTTTCTTTCGACTTTCTCTCCTTCTCATTAATAGTGGTGCTGTAAGGCGGACTTCTAGAACCGGCAATACTGAATTTCATTTGCACAGTACGCGACGATGGAATTAACAATACAGTGAACAGCAACACAGCCGCGCAGCGCGGTGATGCCGCAATCTACAAAGTCACCTCCAACGGCGCTCATTGTAGTTACTACTGGTCCTGCCAAAAGATTTATTCAGTCAGCAATAAAGAAAACTGAACGGAAATAATTGTTTACTCTACGATTTATTAAAGAGTGATGACTCAGCGTAAACTAACCTGATAAGGAATGAACTTTTCGTGGAACAGTGGTATGCTGGCTCCCCAGATTACAATTGTTCTAATACTGTCAATCACTGTTCGAGTAGTTGCTGTGAGTTCCTTAGTGACCGATATGGCAGAGAAGTTGAAGAAAGCAATACTGAACAGTATTGTTATTTTACGTAATAATGACGCAAAATATAATAATAGCTAGGCTTTTTTATTTTGTCCAGGAACGAAATTTTCTTCACACACCTGATTATCATAGCAGCCAGAGAAACTGCAATCATCGGTTCCATGCAGATTTGCTTCCATGCGTAGATGACATCCTTAATGGCTTCTTAATGACGCTTTGTGGCTAACATTAATAGAGGATATTCTTGCACGTAGTAATTTCTTTTTGAATATCGAAGAACGCCAGAAAAAATGCGACAAATGGATAATCTAACCAAGATTACGTACCTCAAGACGCCCTTCTGGGTTTGATGAAAATGTGGGAGGAACGTGAATATAGTAGAGCGGTACCATGCCAATACCAAGAATGACCAAACCATATATACCTCAAAGGAGTTAACGTAGTGATAACTAGACGGCATATCTGGTTTCGCTCGAGTGTTTTACTACCCCTAGTTTTTCACGCTCATGCGGATAATCAGAATACATATATGTATATCCATCTGCAGTAATCATCATTTCGGTGATAACCCCCTCGAAAGTGAGAAAAGTCGATAATTGCTCAGCACATTGGAGAACCCCAGTAGACGTGTCCTCGCCCACCCCCGAGCGGAAGTGGAAAAAATCGATAAAATCAATAAATCGATACCGTCGCCCAAAACTTGTCATATTCTTGCTCAGCACATCGGAGAACCCCAGTAGGCGTGTCCTCGCCCGCCTCCGAGCCAAAATGTAAAAAACCGATAAAATCAATAAATCGATACCCTCGCCCAAAACGATTGTCATATTTGTGTTCAGCGTATGAAGTAACCCCAGTAGGCATGTTTCTGCCACTCCCTTTGCAAAAATAACGGAAAATCAATAAAATCGATATAATCGATAACCTAATCGATGAGGTCAGGTCAAAGGTATCCTATAACCTCCGCCGGCCCGTCCTGGACCTCCATGCAAAATTTGGCCCGGATCGGTTCACTCTCCGCGATTTCTATTCGGAACATACATACAAACATACAAACATTCAAACATACAAACTTTCACTTTTATATATACAGATGACGCTAATGACTTTCACACATGTTCAATTCAGCGTTACCTTCGAGGCCCACAGCGAATAGAGGATGCACGTCATGCATGTGCAAGTATTTTTGCTCCAGCACAAGTTGCAGTGCAACTGCAATCTGCGCTACAACACAGAGAATATTGCCTGAAATTGAAGTGGTTACGGGAGACACACACCCCAATGTGACATGAAATTTCCAGTCTTGTTTTTGAGAGACAGAACTTGTAGGAGTGCACAACTGTACCTATCATTGCGCCTTCCTTCTTCTCATCGGTTTCTTCACCATACAAAAAGTCTGTCACTCCCACAACAACCAATCCCAGAACCACGATAAACATTCCTATCCACTTGTAAGCTTGTATCCGAGCATTGACCAAGAATATGGACAATAGTCCTGTGCATACTATAAGTGCTCCTGAAGTAGGAATATCCACTGTGGAATTGCATTCGAAGGAGATAATTACAGTGGTTTTTGACATACAGTGTCAGAACTTGGTGCTCTCTCCGCGGAGTCACCGTCGCTCACGATCGCTTTATCATGAATTTTTCAGGACCGTTCCAATCAAGAAGAGATCCCCACAGTAATTAATATGTATTTCGATCAGTGTCGCATGGGTACTACAGCAAGGTAAGCAGAAGAACGTGTACTGAGGGGAAAGCTTATGATCAGTGTTTGGGCTAGCTGAAGCAAGATTTCTCCAAAATAAGCTCTTAGAAGCTCAGCTTTGCAGCTCCACACTGTTTCAACGACTTGCAATGTTTAACGAAGCTGTGCGACGATGCCAATGTTACTGCAAGTACTAGTGAACTTTGGCAAGAAATAATTGTAAGCGTGAGACAAGTGTTCCGGCGGTCCGTGTCCATTGATGGCTGCACCCACGGAAATCTTTGAATTTGAGATCGCATCATGTTTCGGAGGTATCTAGGGTGTTCTTAACATTTTTTAACGACAGAACTTCCGGTTAGTATTGAAAAAAAGTCTTTGAAAGTCCATTCCACAGGTGTGGTCGAGTTGCGCGAGCCATGAGATGAGGATCGATAGCGGAAGATTGATGAGGTGGTCTCTTTCACCATGCGGATCTTTGCGAAATCAGTTATTCCTTCAGCACAGCAGCATATCTGCACAGTAGAAGAAGAAATGGCCTTTGCAAAATTAGTATAATAGAAATTAGCACATAATGTATCGCGCAAACGCAGTTCTAGTTGGGAGGCCAAGACTTCTTTGGGGGAGTTCATGCCAAAATCGAGCCACCTGCAAATGTAGCTGCACAGCGCCACTCACTCCTCCTTCTTACAAGCTTTAGTCTTCACATCTGACGCTGCAGTAAACGTCATATATACATCGCATTTACCGTTGCCTTGATTATCCCTTATGTAATTGATTTGTACTTGCTCTTGCCTTGATTATCCTTTTTGTAATGTTGTTAATTGTTATCCTTGTTGTTCGTCTGTTATCGCACTGTTACACCGTTGTTGCATCGCGTTGTGCGTTCAATTGCCCAGGTTTGAGGCATAAACTATCCAACGTTTCTGTGTGTTGTGGGTCACACGAAGGTTATATTGCATGGCAGTATTTGGGTAGCTATTATATATTTTTATACGTACATACAACGAGTGGGCCATCGGAGCGATTATTTTACATTTATCTTTTCTTTCCAATCCGATCTTATTGTAAGTAGGTGATAGGACACATCCACTGCAGCTGGTACGGAGAAGGTATTGTGCAAGTCCAGGGTTTTTCAAAACTTTCGAAATGTTCACAACGAATTTTTCCGTGGATGCTGCGTTTAAGTGACCGAACTAATCATGAATTCGGCGCGTAACGAATATTTGACTGGAATTGTGTACCTCCCTCCGAAATTACAGAGCGAGAATAAGTGATGGCGAGTCCGCGGAGCGACTATCACTTTTCGACGTCTCTTAAGCAGTATTGGATTTACTAAACAGCATCGTACCTTGTAACATTTGATAGCTGCTTGCTGTTGTAAGATTTAATCCAACATAAAGGATGCAAGTCGCTACAATGTCGCAAACTGCTGGTAGCAAAAATACAAACGGATTGAACTGCGGTATTATAGGCTCTTCTTCAGCTCCATCTTGAATAAAAATAAGTGAAGCGTGCAAGAAAGTGATCCTTTGTCTGAATAAAAGAATGGAAGCGCTAGGTTGCAACGTATATACACCTTTGGACTTTTGTTCGTAGCTTCTTTCTAGGGATAGCTTGAAATCTGTGATTTTGATAAGAAATATAACTGCTCACTATCTATTTATCGTGAACCATACTGGGTTCATGATGTTCAACCATTTTTTGCCTTACAAACAGCTCTTGCTGAGCCATGAACGGGAAGAAAAATAATGAGACGTCTCTGATGAGACTCTCGGACCTTACCCCTAAGGTGGTAGGTGTTGGAGTACCCGCCTTTAGCACAAAACTATCATAAACAAGAGAAAATTCAATTCAATTTTTCTTCAAATATGATCTTTCTTGTTCGTTTGTTTGTATAGTTCCTTAAAAGGTTTGTGTTCTGTGCTTGGTTTTGGTGAAAGTGCATTTGATGAATTTGTTCTTAATTTGTTCCTAACACCTCTATTTACACTGTGCTCAAGAATCCACCTGCTGGGAAAAATCCGACTTTTATGGAAATTCTAATACTGGAAGATGCACTGCAGTTGGCTATTAGTACGCAGTAAGAAAACAGAGACTTTTCTTTCATGAAAATTGGCGAAGGAATTAAGGACATCAGCAAGTTTCCGCTTCCAGGGTCAGTAGCTACAATGTTTGCCGCAATTAAAATTTTTGAGGCTTACATTAGGAGAATTTATGAACAGAAGATCAAAGGATGATTTGCTTTTTGGCGTTACTATAGGTTTTCTTCGTTTTTACTTTGACTGATACATGATGTTTCGTTTTTTTTTTCTTGACGAATTTCTGCTTGAAATTGTGAGAAGTAACATTACAACCTAGCAGTTTGTCAATATATGATGTTCTTCATACCGGAGCCTTTTCCTTTGTTCCTCTTGTATTTTCGGTAGAACATATGGATAAAGTAAGCACCCATGCATAGTAACATGCCAAAAAACATAGCTGCTGCCTGCAATACACCTTTCTAGATGGCATGAGCACATGTTCTAACAATTCTAACAATTTGTTTCTGATTTTTTTCTACGGAGCAAAATAAATAATTACTCATGGTATTCCATGATCATATATGTATTTTTATGTTCCATAGTTACATTGTCGTGCAAAGTTATACATATGCAGCATTCTTTTCATATCGTACCTGAGGACCTATACTCACCTCTTTAGAGTAGTTGTGAGAGCAATTCATTGAGCATCTATTGGTTTAGCAAACTTAATTTTCAATTTGAAGAAAAAACTAGAAAACTGCCGATTGGAATCATATAAAAAACGATTACATGAGATACGTTCCCCATCTGCGTTGCGCCAGCCGCGAGGGGCTACAGCATAGACAGGGGAATGTGTGGAGGCAGTACAGGGACCCGATTACATGAGATACGTTCCCCAGCTGCCTTACGCCGGCCGCGAGGAGCTAGAGCATAGACAGGGGGAGTGTGGTTGGAGGCAGTACAGGGATCTATTAGAGATGAGAGATGCAGAGAGCGAGAGGGCTAGCGGTGCGCGGCCGGCTCCGGTCTTGGTTGGGGAACGTATCTCGTGCAACCTAGGGACGCATTAGAGACAGGAGGCGCAGAGAGCGAGAGGACTGGCGGTGCGCGGCCGGCTCCGGTCTTGGTTGGGGAATGTATCTCGTGCAACCATAAAAAACTGATACTGAATAAATTTATAAAGAGGACTACCGTGAGGTTAAGGTACGCAGCTGAGGATCTGTTAGCCGCTTATCAGCACCTCACTTCCTATTTTTCTCGCCCTTTTTCTTTTCTTTATTATGGAATAATGTGTGTAGTTTGCCTATCATGCCATTCTGTTGCCTTATTGCACCATTCATTTCGCTAGAATGAACATTATTCCTATATGAGTTCAAGCTTGTCCCCATTTGCACTACTAACTGACTTTTCAATTCGCAAGAACAAGTCTAAAAGTATTTCCTTCAAGATAGAAAAAAGGGAGAGAGGTAGCAAGACTGAATTGACCGTTATACTACGAAATATTTAACCTACCTGAGATCATTAGCAGTTTTCAAGTTCACACAAAAAATTCTTGAATCTTATTCTTTTTCTTCAAATTGACATTCAGGAATCAAGGATCTCAAGCCACCGGGAATTTTGTGTGTTCAATGCTACGGACTATGCTATGCACTATTATCATTGTTTAAATGGAGTGGCTGTCCACCTGACTTTATCTGACTTTTCGGACTCAATGAGTTTTTTGAAGAATTGAATTCAAAAGCAGTGGCAGCAATAAGGCCTTCCTCGCTTCATAATGCTCTCAACATTTCACGTAATCATAACTTCAATTAGTATTTTTTTTATCCTGGCATAGTGTCGGCAGTGCAACTACTGGAGCAATTTGACATATTTAGAAGGCTGACAAAAATAATTTAAAAAAGTGGTGACGTAGTGTTATCTCATACCTGAAGGAAAGGATGATTAAAATGTACACCATCGGCTTCTATGAGATCACTCCATTTGGCGCACATCGTGCAAAGTGAGCCGGAGATCACCATGACCACAGAAACAAACAAAGGAAACCAACGACTTTTTTCTCCCATCCGAAAATCGAATTGTGAGCAAAATCCATAGAGGATGGCAACATTTTGGAGCGTGAAACTTAATTTCGAACACAAAAAATTTGAAATTTGAACAAGAAAAAAAGTGACTGCATTTGAGGAAGACCCAGGAATGCCATCATGGAAGCAACGAAGTTCGAAATAAAGGTGAAAAAGTTTAACATAATTTAGCTGTGCGAAAGTCAGAGTATGTCTACAAGAATGGATCGACAATTTGATGAACAGAGAGGGAACTGCATGTATACAAGGCGACTAGCGTAGAGCAGAATTTCCTCGAGAAAGACAGAAAATTGTCGCTGGAGTACGTGCAGTGAACCACCGAAGAATGCACAAGTGAAAACATAGGAAGCGACCACTTAAAAAACCGTAACGGCAGTCACCGATAACGCTTAGATGCGGTGTGATTCTGGATTGCAAGGTACAGCCCCGCTCTCTCTCCCTGCTAATACTGTTGGTATGTGTCAATTATCTTTGTCACGGGAAGAAGCGTTAGCGTTGGGCCTGCATAAATATTCAATAAATATGTGATATGTCTGTGACAAAGTATTCATGCTGTGCTAATATGATATTTAATGTTAATTTTTTTTAAAAGGAATGTGGTTGCTGCAGGGAGTGATAAGGAGAATTCTTAGTCATTAAATGTAAAAATAATACCAGTGCAAAGGTCTCGTTATCGTTGTACAATATGTTGTGCCCGCATGCATGAACGTCGATCTAACTGACGAGCATGCGGATCCCAACATGTACAGCAGCGCGGTCGTTTTGCGTGCGGAATCGCTATCTTGCGCTGCAGTGGTAACTAATCGTAGCGATATAGTGCTTTTTCTTGTCATGATTACGACGAATACGTTTGAGTCTGCAAACCCAACGTTCCCTGCACGTAATTCTGCTAGGAAAGTGAGTACAAATGGACTTGTCTGCCAAGAGGCACGCAATATGAAGCCACAGAGGTTCACATACACAGTATGTGCTTGATCGGGTGCCTCTCGAGAAGAGACCAGGAGATTTCCTACGTTTTCTTGTTTTTTTCTTCTCAGAGGAGAAATGTATCAATCTTTTGAATTGAGAGCGGGCGCTCATTTTCAATAGGAAATTAGTACCCGTGAACAGGTCCCCGATCTTAACATCCTTCCCGTAAGCGTATTATTAAACTTGGCTGCTTTGGATTTTCATTAATGACTTCCTTTTTCACATTACAGAACAAATCCTAGGGAGCCCCATCTCAGAAAGAATCGCGAAAATTAGCGTAACAGAAACGGGCACCCAAGACACCATCGGAACGGCAATCACAGGAAGCCTTTTTAAAGTATTTATGGAAAAAACTCGTCAGAGAAACAATCCAGGAAAAATCCCATAACAGAAATGGCTCAAGGAGGCCAACAATAAAAAAAGAATACTTGAGAGCACCCTAAAACAATTGAAAATCTCAGCGAGGTTTTGAACAAGTCCACTCTCCGCCCATCACCAAAATTTAGTAGACAGTTGGTTGAGAACTGCATAACCTGGGTTCTTGATAAAACCAAAGAGTTCCGAAATTCATTGCAGCGCCCCTCCTGATAGTTGACTTGGGTTTCCGATATCACTGTACTTGGAAATTATCCTCTTAGTATGTGTCCAAGCCAGTGCATGAGTCTTCAGTGGCGAAATGGGTTTTATAGCTGTATTTATGAGCCGATCTCTTACTGGGTATATACAGGGAACGTCAATCACGATGGCCATTCCCGCGTCCGCAACATCCACGTGGCGCGGGCGAGGCAACATCCAACATCCACAGCGCTCGCCCGCGAAGCGTGGATGTTGCGGCCGCCGGAATGGCAATCGTGATTGACGTTCCCTGTACAGAACACTAATTAGTGTACACGTCGTGAACATGTGATTTTGCGTCCCGACATTGAATCAGGTTCACCTCCTTTCGTCAACCAGCAGGGATCACGTGTCCCGGGAACACTGACTATAAACCTTCATCGACGATACCTAACAGTAGAAAATGAAATGCAAGAAACTGATAATTTGACATGCCATGAAGTGGAGCCTACCTGTATCCCTCAACACATGCGAAAGTTGGAGAAACAGCTAGACAACGGACAAGGCTCATTAGCAATTGAAGGCTTACAATAGTTCTCAAAAATGTATCCTATATATTAGTGCTACTATAGTTATTATTATCTTAATTTTGTCTAACAAATTTTGCCCAAGGTGTTTATAAAGGAAGGAAGTGGAAGAATGGATCGGAGCAGTTTCTTGCCGATAGTAATGACACGACCTCTAATCGCCTTAAAAAGACAGCTGTCACAATTGAAAGCACTTTTTTATTCCTGAATGGTTTGATCCCATCACCAAATGACGACGAAGTACTTATGCAAAACGCTACAGATTCCCTTTAAGAAAGCTGGCATCTCGGTAACTTCTTTGTGCTTTCAAACCCTCTCTCATTGAAGTACGTCTGGGTATCAAGTACTAGAATGCTCTTTACGACCTGAAGGGATTTCCGAGTGGTCTGAGTGGGAAGTTATTTTCGACGAGCTTTCCATCATCCTGGTTGATGGCAATAAACTTCCGAGAACCAAGTACTTCAAGTACATATCTCGGATCAACACTCTCAGCCCATGGCAGCCTAACCCACGAAGTCGTCGCTCGCATCAACACTACGTAATTGAGGTGGCGTTCAATGACTGGAGTACTGTGCGACAAGAATATCGTGGATGGCTTCAAGTCGAAGGTGTATCGAGCAGTCATTCAGTCCGTGGCGCAGAGTGCTGAGCAGCCAAAGTAGAAAGCCGTCTAACTGATGGAAAACGAAGATGTTACTGTGGACGGCCGGCGGAACGGATGCGGATCGCACTGGCTGTGAGAAATCGGAGAGCGGTTCAGCATTGCCCCGAGTGTTGACATGCTTCGCGGAATCCGCCTTAGATGGTACGGTCACGTTCTGTGCGCCAATAAATACCGTCTGCAAAGTAGGCCTTGGTTTCGCTATACCAGAAAAACGGCCAAAGGAATGGCCAAAGCAACGGTGGCAAGACACACTGTATGCTGATCTGAAGCATGTTGGCGTCCAACCTGACCAGACTCACGATTGAGCAAAATGGCGTCAAAAGGTCAGAAAGGCGGACCCTGCCAACGAAAGGGACAAAGATATGGGATCATGCCCAAATTATTTGTACATGATCGCGCAAATGCCAATGGAAATCACCTGCGTACAACAAATCTCGTTGACAGAGTCACTTCATTTCCTTGATAGGTTAACTAGATCTCATGCAATATCTCAGGCTGTTTGCAACATTGTTTGCAACATCGATGGTTACCACGGATTTTCACAGACGAACTCTCTATTTGTATTTAAGGTAGAGAGCCCTCCAAATGGCCAGGTGAATGGGGCAGTACCGCGGCGCAGCGTGGCACTCTGGTTATCTGCTGCTGGCAGAAGCAGAAAACCAGAGTCAGAAGCAGGAATGTTAGCAGAAGTGCGCGAAGAAACAGCGAGAAATGACGATGCATCGATTTTCCTCTGTGTCTCTGCCCAAGAAGGCAGCGCAGCGGCACCCTTCACCTGACCGTTTAGATTTCCCTACATGTGTCCACAAACAGCGAGTGTCTACTTCAATGGTTACCATTAAATAATGAGTTGTTGATAGCTCCTTCGGCAACAAGGATAATCTGAAGAATCCTTTGCAGCACACCTACTACATATTAACAATGTGGTAAATGGTGGCTGAAATGATGTTGATGTGATTTGAAGTGTAGTGGGTAAGACAGCCGGGACTATAAAAATACTCGAGCGAGGGAGTAGGTCTCATTCTTAACGGTGCTATTGTGTGTACCCACGTCAATAAACCATCATCCGGCTGTCGTCTGAACTCAACTCATATATTTTGTATCATTATGATACATATATTTCGTACACGTTAACCATCAATGAGGTTTAGCCCCTTTCTGCTGTATTTGGCTTTTGAGTAAGAAGCCAGCAAAGAAAAAACTTTATAATTCAACGATAAACATTGAGGAGGCCAGACAAAATCACAAAGTTTAAGCTCGCCTATCTGTGTACAAAAGTGTGAAAACAACTGGGGATACCGTTAGAGATTTTAAATATCCTAAAAAATTTGAGAAGTGTAGACTGTGCTAGGCATTTTGGTTCACTAAACCAAACGAACAGAGAAGGATATATGTCTCTAATTCCTGCCCATGAACACTTCATTAATTAGTGGAGCATAATATGTGATATGGACAATAAAAGTAAGGAGTCACGCTTGACGCTGCCGAATGGTGGTTAGACAAAATCATTAGAGCAGTGATGGTTGTCGGATTAGCATAGAGAAGGTGACACCGAAGGCTGTTAAAGGCTGCGTATGTCGGATTACATTCAAGGGAAGATATCTCAGCATTGACTATATTCGATGTTAGCAGAACTACAATGATTCACTCGTAGAATACGTTGAGCACTTGGATGTCGCCCGTCGAGAACGTCTGTGTGCACGCGTCCGCCATCCGACGTGCCGATGCCGGCGGGGTGTATCCGCCGCCGGCTCCGCGGTCCCCGTAGTTGGGCTGCGCGTAGGTAGCGGGTGGTCCGCGGCCACCGCCGCGTGTCGACACCCGGTAGGGGCTACCGGGATTGAACGATAGCGGTGGTGGGCGTGTAGGACTAGCGAGGAGCACCTAAAATGATGTACTTATTAATCAAACATCACAAATGGATAATGGAACTTGGCATTTACAGCCCTCATACCATACCTCAATGCACTTGTCCTCAAAAAGGCCTCTTAGGTGAACTGGTATAAGATTGGAAAGCGTTTGATGAAGTGCAGACAAAAGACAGTGAGCCTCTTCGACTGAGGTGAGCAACAGCTCGTCACTCATCGGACGTATTCCCCAACTGAAAAGATTAGGGTTGCGCCTAAGACTTACACCATTATCAATGATTCATAAAACAAGAAAGAGTCAATTCACACTCCAGAAATGGCTTCGCTTTGGTAGAAATTTCCTACAGGGGATTCTCTTTGCTCTAATCCAGAAGAATCTGGCCAATGATTATTTCTCATACTACGGAGGATACGCTTCTAGCAACAAAATTCTGATCCTTAGAACCAAAAGTGATTGGAAGGACCAGTAGCTGGTACTAGTGAAAACTGACATTGAGCGTCAATGGCGATGGTTTTTTTCGCGACTCGGGAAGCACGCAACGCGACCGCTTTGTTCGCGCTGGAATCCTCGCTGCGACAACAAACTATCGGATCCTCCTGGTAGTTAGTTAGTTTCCTTGATAGCTGACATCAAATTTCATGAAAATCTATCAAGAATATCCTAATTTCCTACCGCGACTGCGATTCCAGTACGAGCGCTGCGGCCGCGGCGCGTGCTGCTAGGGGTGAATTAATGTCGAAAAATCCGCTCACTTCGGGCATTGGCTGAGTTTCCGAGGAGTGACGTCACTGAGCATTATTGACTGCGGATAATAGACACGTTGAAGATTAACGAACGAAATCGACCGCAGATCGTGAAGAGGCTTGCCGAATTTGTCGTGCTGCAGCACGGAATGTGCGACCTATAGAGGGAAAATTAGTAAGAAACGATAATTTGCAAAAAATGCAAGAAAAAGAAAAAAAACCAAAGCCTTGCCTGGGTATCAAAAACGTTAACCATATGTACAGCATACTTGTGAGCCAACAGAGATCCAACACGTCGAGCGTCATGAATTACCTGAAATTTTATGGTGAAGAGCAATTACTGAGAAAAATGGTTAAAAAATGATGAAAAGGAATAAGATTTGGAACAAGGGCTCATTTTTATACTAGAGTTCTATTCCACGGGTAACCTAAGTGGTTGTTGTTTTGGACCAGTTCCAAGGAAAATCCATTTACGGTCTAGGAAAAAAAATCCAAGCCTTTTCCGTCCAGCATTCTGAGACATTTCCAGCTTTCTGGCAATGAGCTACGTTTTGCCCTCTTCTGCTTGATTCAGGATTTAGAACCACTTCACATAAAAAATCAGAAAAAAAACTAAAAAAAGAACTTCCTAGAAATTTTATACGGAGCATTCTTTCAACCCACAACAAAGCACGACCGCTCGTTCTCCACGTGGGAAACTGTGACGTTGGACGGAATAAAACTGCTGTTCGACGATTAATATGTAATTAAGTAAATGATAAGATAAGCTGTTGAAATACTGTTGACAATTGAAAGTACATGTGATAGAGGGAGTTTTCATTGCCATCCTTAAGCCGATTTTACCAACATCAGCGAGAAAATACCGTTTCGCTGATTCAGCACACTTGGTCAGAAGAATAGCAGCGAGAAGGAATAGAAGAAGGGTTCGAAATTACCACAGTAACGTGAATTTTTCTCGCAAATTTTCTTGACAAGGCACTACCGGCCTCGTAAGGCCCTCCTAGGCGCTCCGATTCCAAAAGTGTGATGCTCTCACGAAAGGAAATAGATTAGAATGCTCAAAAATGTGCAGGATTAGTCATCCACTCAAAAATTAGTGTTGGTTTATCTATGGAATCTAGGAGGTACTATTCTGAGGTCCAAACCTCTTCGTATGATCGAGAGGATTGAGTTTCAAGACTGCAATATACAAGGAATGGTAATTTCAGGAAGGAACACTCCACGCCCGCCGCGTTTTGCCAATGGTTATTATTAGATGTCATGTGCTGGGTATTAGATGTCCGTAAACCGATCCGAGATACCAATACCTACTTCGTCCGCTGTCACAGCTCTCGTCGATGAAGGAAAAATCCGACAAGATCCGCAGTGTTACCCATAATGCCTGCCCAAATTCGAAGTTCACGTCAAAATTCAAATATTCAGAGCTACGTGTTCTATTTTTGGGTGGGTGGTCAGAATGAACTTCCGATGGCTCCGCGGAAATTCGACAGATACACTTGGATTACTTCCCTGTAACTGTGGTCGAATGGAAGGACCAGCGGCACTAGCTCGATCAATCGGAAGAAAACTGAAGCACTGGTACAGGTATGGGTAGAAGTAATGGCCCCAAGCCTCTGGATTACCATAACTTACACGACAACACTTTAAAAAAAAATTAAAATTTCATTTCTAGCATAAAATGAGTTTATTGAGCTCAAATGAAGACCCTGCTGGGAATAAGGCAAAAGAAAACGGATCTGCCTTACCTTTGTAACCTTGTCGCTCTCTAGTATATCCCTAAGACCACTCTCCATGATAATCACATCGCTCGAGGCTAGGTCGAACACTCCGATTTGTGACTGGGTAGCGACAACACCTAAACACTCAAGAACTCCAGGAGGTATCATTGATCCATAGAAATAGCGAGGGAGTTTAGGCCAAGGAGTCGAGGTTGTAAGTTTTTATAGGAGCCTGGGTTATGTAATGGTCTGAAAAACAAAATCTCGGAGCACGAAGTGGCCTTAGTGAAGCCACTTTCCTATGGCCAGCAGATCCAAGTTCTTTCAAGGTTAATCTGCAATTGATCTACTTCCCTCTCAAAACGTTCCAGTGAAAAAAAATTGGAGCATGTACTCTAATTCATTTTAGCTTGATTGCATATAATATACAAAGTATGACTCATCTGCAGCGAGCGATGAAGTTATAAGGTCAATTTATACTAGAAGCGCGCGTTTGACGCTCGATGAAGGACAGGCCTAGTCGCAGCGTTGGTGGTTTCAACTACATAGAATATTGGTATCTTTCCTAGACCATATTTTTCTCAAAGCGCCTAGAACAGTAGAGAAAACACATTTCCAGAGGAAGACGAGATGTGTAGACAGCGGTGTGCAATTGAAGGGCTACAGAAAAAGAAGAAGAGGGGAGAAAGAATGCTTCCAATAGGCACGCAAATATCTTTCGCAGCCTGCCAAAAGGGATGTCATGTGCAAAAAAGGAAAAAAATATACTTACACAAAGACAAAAACAGCTCGCCATCAATTCCCACAGTAACTGTCTTGAAATCCAAGCCAACCACTTTCTTCTCCTGGGTATTGATGTCCTGCCACAATCGCTCCACTAGCTCCTGAAAAAGGTTCCTTTTCTCAGCTGCAAAATACCCAAAAAGAACGACAATGGTTCTCCTCACAAAGATAACAAAGACACAGCGAATTTATAGCAGAAAAAAAATTCAGAGATGACCAGGATCCACATACTTGAGCCGGTTTCAAAGCCTTCACAAAGTGAATGCGAGCTAGTGCATTTTGATCGAGTGGAAACACGCTGTTGTTATTGTCCAGGTCACCTTCATCCGAGCCGTTCTCGCTGCCATCCTCCGAAGGTCTGTTCTTCACAAGGGTTACCTACAATAAATGATGTCATAGAGAATTTGTAGACAGGTCGCAAAAAACATGGCCTATTTGTACATATTTATTCATTATTTATTTATCACGGCACAAATAAAAATGGATAGAAAAATGGAGCGCATCGAAAAGGAAGCAGCTAACAAAAAGGATAATGAAGGAATTGCTAATGGGTTCAAAGCCGAAACAAATATCGTATAGAAAACAGGTGATCCATCAATCTTTTTCGCGAGAAATTTCCTATGACTAGCTCGAAATCAAGAAGCCCCGTCTGAATGCAAACCCCCTCAAAAACCGCGTCGAGGGCAATGACTCCACACCGTCAAAAATATACCCCCTCTCCACAGTTGATGCCTAGAACATCTGAGTCCCTTACAATTTCCTCCACACTCCCTCTTGAGGCCATGTCAATCCCGGTCGGGTATGTCCTTATAAAATTGACCCCATGTTCAAAATTCAAAATTGAGTGTTGAGTCAATAGTGCACCTGGAGCCATTACGCCAAATGACCCCATTTTTGGGACACAATGGGCTGATCCTGAGAATATAGTAGGATTTTCATATATGAATGATAATAACATTGCAATAGCAGTAGATAAACCCTCAGAGTCTGAATTTTTCTGCCCCTTTCGGAAAGAAATGGCATCTACAACTTGGAAACTCGGAAATAGCATACAATCTTGATATTAATAGGCTTACTTTGTTACTTCTGATGAAGAACAGGCCTCGATTAAGTTTCAAAAACTGTAGAAGTTCTTTCGGATTCGTGGCGACGTCCTGCCTGATCGAATGCGAAAATCGTTGACAGAATCGTTGATAGAACACATCCAGCGGTATAGGTTGATCTTCATTCTGAAAAAAAAAAGATTCTCCTTCTGAACTAAACACATAAGATCGGTGGAAAAATTCTGCTCGACAATCGAACCCTTTGTCTGGAAGCCTTCCCGCTATATCCTGAATAGGGCCGCAATTAACATAAAAACAACAGCGCACCTGCTCCAGGACACTTTTCAGATATTCCACAGCCGCTTGCTTTGCCTTCACACCTGCCAGCGGCTTACCCTCGTCGTCCAATTCGATCGCGTTGTCGTCGGGTTCAGGCATGTTCTAGAATCAACCTTACAATAAGCCATATATACTCAAGGACTACATCACTAATCCGAGCTAACCTTCAGCCGCACACGATCCCCCTCCACCACAAAATGTTCACTTTGAGATTGGAGAAATTCACAGAACTCCTTGAGGTGACGTCCGGAAACCAGTCGTACTTCTGGAGCCGCTTGTGAACGGTGTCCCAACAACGATTTTATCTGTAACAGCGGTCCGGACTCCTTGGAAGTGTGTGCGAATATAGATCTATATAAGCAAATTGACTCGTAGACTGTCAATCAGTGACAACGCTTGGATTTTTAGGATTTTTGATTTAATTTTTTCGAAGCACTTAGTGTATGGGGGTAATATTGTGGATCAGGCCCGGGTGAGAAAATACCTGAAGATGAGTGGGTAAGTGGATAGACTTTTTAGAGTAAAAAAAATCCCTTGACAACCTAGTGAAAGACCAAAAGCTGTCAAACAGCTAAACTTCTGCAAAATACGTTGCACGGGGTTCCAGGGCAAATTTTACCGTAATTCGGGTTAACATATGAGTAATCAAGCACCTAACTTCTATGAAAGAAGTAAACTCGAGATCCCTGAACATCCAGAAGTCCTGCTCTGAAAAGGAGGTTCATCCAAAAAGGTTCAAGAAGCAGAAGTTCAACCAAATTTACCATGACTATTCGGGTGTAGAGCTTTACACCTGGAATGGGCGGCGCGGACAGGCTGTGATTGGCTAATTAGGTGACTTGACCATTCGCAGAGCTCAGCGGCACCACCCGCTCCGGATATAATACTCCTCACCATTACTATTTATATATTTATTTATTTAGTCAATTAACCAAAATGGTGCGCAATAATTGCTGCTAACATTACCGGTAAGCAGATAGAACACAGTGCGTCTTGAAAAAATTAGTGTAGAAAAGGGGCAACATGGCTTTACTATCTATGAACTATGTCCATGTTTAAAACTGGAAAATCCAGGGGTCCTGAACAAATTTTATTTTTTGATTTAAATTTATTCCAGATTTATATTAGTTTATTTCTTATTTTAAATTTATTGCGAAATGTCTGCTCATTCCTACATAAAATTGAGGATTCGGTAAATGTTGACCAGACGAGAAACCAGATGACGCGTAGCCAGGTAGCCTTATCGATGTTGCATTCACATGTATAACCATGTTGCATTTACATGTATAACGATGTGAAATCCATTGGTTACATTTTACCTAATCATTTAACCTTCTCTATTTCGTTCTTCATGTTTCTAAAGCTCTCTGTTTTTTGCTACATATATAATAAACAAATAAAAAAAACGAGTGTGAATGGAATCTCGATAGAAACAACTGGAAAATCAATATATTGATTGACTCTCTGCTAATTTGCAAATAAATTACCAATTTTCTTTACTTTTTTAAAGGTCTACGGTGCCTCTTCCTGCTCACCAAACAATTAGCGATCAAATAGCCGACATTTTATAATAAAATCTGTGATGAAGTGGACATGCAACGACGAGATTGAAATCCTTAGAACAAGTGAGGGCTATGAGATCGTAAGCCATCGATAGCTTCGAATCAATGACGATCAGCTGATGCACAGATGATGTCGTTAGCATTCTTTATCCTCACACTTAGTCATTCAAAAGCATTTCTGGATGATTCATTGGTTTGCAAGTAGCATATGATGACTGGGCTTTGAGGGTGAGGCAGATATCCTACAGGCACTCAAAAGCGTCACAGAAAAGCTAGGTTGTTTCAAAAATAACGGCAGTTTTGGAGGTGCGCATTCCAGGGTGCGTAACTCCGCTCAAACTCGAGCTTTTCTCTTGAAATAATAACTGTTATGATTAGAATTTTCAGCAGATTTTTGCAGCATAGGAAAATTCATGGAAAGAGAAAGGCTAAAACACTGAAGTCAAAAGCCAAACGTCTAACTTCCAGAAATTTATTACTAGGTTGCGGCCAGTTATTTTGGAATAACCTAATAGTAAGTCAACAGACATCTATATAGAGAAGGGCTCCCACAAGGAGAAATCAGAGATATGGTAGAAATTAGCTACATAGTAGCGCCTACTTACCATTATTTGCTGGAATTTGGCTTATCCATGATGCTTGCTGTGTTGGCGCACCTTATTGGTATATAAATGAAGAAATAAATAGATTAAATTAAGTTAAATCAAATTATAATGAGTTCCTGAAGATTTTTTGAAGAAAAAGAGAGTTTTTTTTATTTCGTTGTTTTTTTTTTCGAGAACTGCAAAAGCTTGGATCTTCCGCAGATTAATTAATTTTTTTTTAAATTTTAGACATGCATAACAAATTATTGTGAAGGCTTAGCTATTGATGAGCATCGAAGCTGGTTTTATTTTAGGTAAATCAACAAAATACATCTAAAACACAAACCTGTAGTTCTGGTCCAAATTTTGTGAGTTTCATTACAAAAAATTCCACAGCCTCTTTTTCGTAGTCCCGATTACGTGACGCTGATTGCAAGAGGGGATTGTTTTTGGCTGTGATGTCACCGAATCCATTCAGTATCACCTGGAAATCTCCGAATTTAGCTTTGGATCAACGATGTCAAAGTATCCAACCAGCGCTGCAGTACCTGGTCTCCCTCAAGCGTAAAGAGGGATGGGTGTTGCTGAAGAAATTCAGTGAGCCCCTCCTGTGTGGTGCCAACGGCGTTTCGCATTTCTTCCGAAAAACTGGAACAAAAGACGGTCAAACTGTACCATAAAAGCAAAATTTGCTCCGAATTGTGGGGGGAAAATTAATTTTCAGTTGTGAACTTGCCAAGAAATAGATTTACTGCAAAGTTGTTACAAAATAAGACGTACCCGCGTGCACCAAACTGGCAGCTCAGGTCATGTATAGTCCGCCGACCATTCTTTTGCATCAAATGATCCATAAAGAAAAGCAACGCCATATTCTTTGCCTCCTCCATTTTGGCTTACCTTGAAAAAATTCCAAATTATGAGACGTTTATCAGCTGAAGAAAAACATGCGAAAACGGCAAAGCGAGAAAAAAAAAACGAGCATCAATCACCGGAAATGTCAAGGAAATCGGGGAAGAAAACGGATAAAATCGGATGTCTGTTATGGTGCCATATCATCAGTGGAGGCATTGCTATTCTATCAACGGTTTTTCATTACTTTGCTGATTCTCCTTTTTATTTACTCGTCGTTTTTTTTTTTCAGAATGGCGAGAGCTTGGATTTTCGGCCGATTAATTTACTTATTACTGCTCATGATATGCTGTAAAAAATTATGAAACGGAAAGAGCTAAAAAAAAGCTAAGCCAACAACGATGTGGCTGAGAAGAACAAATTCAGGGAAAAAGAACTAGAGAAGAAGAATTGGATGAAAAAATGAGATAAAAACAAAAGAAAAAAAGGAGTTTTCCAGCAAAGGCCATCCAAAAGATACCGACAATTCAGATCAATTTGAGCCCAATCATTACTATTCTCGTCAAACTACTAACCGAATCCACTTACTCAAGTCTGTATAATAACCACTTTCGATTGAATACTTGTTAAATGTACAGTGTTTTAAGAAGGAAGAGTGCAATTACTGAACTATGAACGCTGCCAGACACCTAACTATTGACATTTTTGCAGTTCACTGGCTGCGAGGCTTGAACACGCCGGAAGAACAACTTCCTTGGCAACCAGGGCAAAAAACTACTCCTCGATGTTTCGCAAGGAGACTTTCAACACTAGATGTTGAACGAAAAAATTAACGTAGCGCAGTGTATGCTAGCTATTTTTATTTAAAAAATGCACTTAGAAACTGATAAAATAGTAGCACTGTGCTGACAGATGCGACTAATGGTATTGAGCAAAAGAATTTTACACATGCACTCCCGTAAGAACGTGAAGAAGCGATTAGAAGAAAGTCTATGAGAGTGTACTATGGCGATGATGTCACTACTATCACCTCCAATACTTGAAAAAGAAAGAAGAACAGAGCTGCAGAAACACAAGCCACCAGAGTCAGAAAAAGGCGTTTATTTTGAATCAGACAAAACACTGCCTGACAGTCTTTTTTACGACATCAAAACATCAGCAACATCACCGTTTATGGCTTGAGAATCAGGTTGCTAACTTGATTATGGTATTGCGGTGCTCCTTAGGTGGATACGAAACATAACTCTGGTGATGCTACGTACAGCAGCGACGCCCGAGTAAAATTAGGAGAAAATCCATATAAATCGCACATTCTGCCAAAAGCCGCTGTTTTTAAGAAAATTCCGCCTAATTTTTTGGCTCATTTGCACTTCTGCCGAATTTCTGCCGTCCACAATTCCTTAAAAGAATCAACTGGATTTCCCCAGAAAGTCTAGTAGAAAGGTCCCCAGAAAGTAGGGTCTCGAACAAATTAGGTAATAGTGACGTACTTAGACGAATATTCTCCTGCAAAAAAGTGCAAAGGAAGAAGGTTGAAAGAAAAAAGAAAAAATAAAATGAATAGAAGAGGAAGTTTTCTTGTTCCTTCACGAGTCCATTCCCAACACTCGAAATGCAGCGATTAGCCAGGCCCTACATTATGCAGTGTAATTTCCCAGACGAGTTTTTTATGGCAAAAGGAACCAATTTCAGGCTAATCTGTAGGACAATAGGACACTCATGGACGGCAAAATGCAAGAAATTTGAAGGTATGCTCTTCTTGGATGTTGTTGGATACCATGAAGCCTTCGAGCCTGTGTGGGCTAAGGCGTAGCCCACTCTCTACATATACGTAGGACATGTAAAGAATGGTAAAGAACTTGATTTTATCGAGAATAGAGAAGGATTATATACAACTACTTTTTACTGGTTATGGAAAGTAACTAAAAAAATAACAAGGCACAAATGAATACAGTATTAATAACAGAAAAGGTAAGTTTCCATTTTCTATTTATACGCGACGCTAAATTCTATGGCTGCATACATAATGCTGACGAACAGTCGAAAATCTAAAAGAAAATTTCACATCAAACAAGCTATGACAAGAGAGACTGAGTAAAAGGTATAATTTCTGACGTCATATTATGTCAGCATCGCTATTCATGGTCAAAATAGTCCGAAGGTTTTTTTTCTTCTCGTGAAAAATGTGAAATAATTAAACGATCGGAACCTAGAAACATTTCATCTTCATAGGAAAGTTAATGGAAGGATGTGACATCACCCGTACATCATTCTGACGAGCCCTTTGTATTGAATCGTTTACGTTTACTTCTTTGAATAGCATACATGTAATGGTACACTAGTGATACACTGTCCACTAACTACTGTTCTCCCCGCCTTACTTCTCAAATTAGGAAAAACTGTGTGCAATGGAGCTCAGGTGAAAACTCCAGCAAACAAAAAACGAACAAATTGAGAAATTATGGGCGCTGTAAAAGTTTAGTTCATCTGGCCCTGGCGGCATCACGAACGAAATTACCCAGGGTAAACATGTTAACGCCTGTGTTAATGGTGAGTAAATTTGCGAGACGTTAACACGTTTACCCTTCTTATTCTCAATGATGAAGAGGCACAAGCACATGAAGAGCTTAGCTAAGCTAGTAAGCGCACTCTTGCTGCGTTTTAGGCTTACACCTACGGAAATTTCTGAATCTTCGTTGATTTTCAAGTTTTTGGATTTAACAAAATAGTTTTCAAATTCCGACTATATAAAAAATAAATAAATGCCTCGACTTCTTCGGGATATGAACTCTTCGAGAAAGCTCAAGAAGTGTATGTTTCGAAATAATGATTTCTTGCGAAAAAGCTCAAAGTTCAACGTATAGAAAAAAAACGACTATTCAAGAACTCCAGAAAAATCCGTAGTTGTTCAAAATATCAACTGTCCGAGATAAAAATTTACCCAGGTCAAATGCTTACTTTTGGATACTATCATATACGTGTAGTAGCTGCTAGGAGGTGAACAATATGGAGTTTGTTGAAACGTGCGCAGCAGACGTCGCTGCGGGGCGGAAGTGAGGATTATCTTTTAATAACACGTATACACAAAGCGCGACGCTTAATAGAGACACACCACATACGTCAACCACATTTCGTTTAGTACAGCATATTTTCGAGCGAAAGAAATTCGCCAAGGCTTCCGTAACACTATGAAAACTAGGAGAATTTGTGAATAAAGAGGTATTTCCACATGAAAGTTCTGAAAAAAGGGGATGAATCCATGACACATGAGGACTTGGTCGCGAAAACGCTGCAAAGGCAGAAAGAACTCTCAGCTGGCAGTCGACGAGTCAGCTGGGACTCCGGAAATGCAAAGAGAGCAATTCGCCCAGTGCTGGCTTGGTGACGCACATGAAAAATCCGCCAAAGCAAAGGAACGGAACATGGGCTCTTGGATTTGGGCTCATGAAACTGAGTGACCATGGCTAAAAATGGTAGAGCTGAGCCACGACATGGGCAGCATCTATAAAAGTTAAGCTAGATGGACAAATACCAGTGATCAACCCGTGCTTTTTAGAGGAAATTTCCAAGGATCTTGCTCAAATCCACAATACCAGCTACATACATCTCAGTCATCAACCACGCCCATGGGCTGCATGCATCATTGAGACTACCCAAGGTAGACGTGTTGACACCAAATAAATTTACCCGCCTTCTATAGGATCACCAACACATTTACCCTGAGTAATCTTATTGATGCATCCAGACCCATATCCCTTTCGCAACCCTGCCTATGGCAATTATCCACCAAATCCAGGAAGTGCTCTCAAATATTCACCTGTATCCGAGTTTAATTCCACATCACCTGTACCCCCTTCCCATTATCCACTAAAGACCCTCTTTTCAGACCAAATTAAAAGTCGTTTCCTGCATCTTCAAAATTCCCGCTCTTTCGAAATTCAAAACCGGCGCGCTGAGTATCGACAATGCGTTTGGAGTTGACGCGCCGAATGAACCTCATCTTTGGGACATAACGAGCTAATCTTCTGTATACGGTAAGATGTACGTAAATATTCTGATGCTCCTACTCGAGCTATTTTTTCTA
The DNA here is from genome assembly GCA_000688135.1 of Ancylostoma ceylanicum. Taxonomy (NCBI): domain Eukaryota; kingdom Metazoa; phylum Nematoda; class Chromadorea; order Rhabditida; family Ancylostomatidae; genus Ancylostoma; species Ancylostoma ceylanicum. The sequence goes on along the minus strand of JARK01001503.1, from coordinate 191,035 downwards.
CTCTTTTTTTTTCGAGAAAATGTGAAGAGTCCAGCGACAAATCATTTGGCCATCTTTTCACGAAAAGAGAACAAAAACCCAATACCACTTAAGATAGCAAAGTTATTTGTATAGATTGCACGAGAAAAAAAGGGATATAAGGAAGTGCCAGAGATAGGAGCAGAATTTAAGGAGCAGAATTTATGAGAAAGGAAAATACTGCTACTTTGTTAGGAAGTGGCCAAAAAAACTTGTTCCTCTAGTTTTTCTCTAACTCAGAGCAAAGCAGCAATGATTGAGTCTTGGCAAGAAGGGGGGAAAAACCAGAATGGGATAAAATCGAAGCAAAATTTCCAGAAAAGTCGTCGAAGATAGATCTCAAGCTAAACTGATTGAAATTTCTCAAAATTGACACTCAAACAAAGGCTACAAAATTTTCGTAGAAACTTCTGGAACTTGAGAACCTTCAAAATCGCATTTAATTTGAGAATGTACAAGTCATGCTAAGAGTAATGTTGAAAATTTACTGGAAATCCGGTGAAATTTCTCGAAATGCTCGACGAAGACAGGTATTATCCGGGAATTATCCAGAAACAACCGGATAGCAGATGACCCAGAGGCAGCAGTGCTTTAGAAGGAACATCCGGTGCAGATGGGAAGGAATGGAGAGACAAAAGGAGCAATTAGTGTACACGGGTCATCAAAGGATTACATCAATTGCCTAGATGATTAACAAGTAATTAAATAAATAGTGTAAATAAATTTTGAAGCAGTTCAAATGCCACAAAAGAAAGACAACCAATGGCGAAGATAATAAAACTTGTAGAAATCCAAAGAAAAATCAAAATAAAATATGTGACTTCTGATTGTCTGTGAAAAATCCGAAGAGTGTCAGGGATCACCATGAGTGCTAATGACTCATGCTAAGGTCAGAAGAGAGTCCCAGCGCACAAGCTATAAAGAAACGTCACAAAAACCTCTTCCAAATCACCACTCCCCCACAAGAGTCGGGTTCTCTTCATGTGAATTATGTCAAATCTGGAACTGCAATTTATTATACCATCAGAATGATGAATCGGCCCCCGTTGGTACCAAGTACCAACAGCCTGCAGCCGTGCAGAGACTGCAGCAGCAAGACGTTTGCAATCGGCCAGCTTATCCACGGTTCCCCGGGAGACCGATCGAAAGTGCGTTCAGCCGCATCGTGCATGGCAAAATTCGATAATGATGCTATATTTATTTAAATGGAGCATTTAAATAATGAAGAGGCTCTTTCGAAACGAACCCTATGAGCCTCAAACATACGTAAAATACGAAAAAAAGGTAAATAAAAGATTAATTGGAGGGTAATTGTCCAGTAGTACGAGATGAGTACGTTTGATATACGTAGTTATGACGTAACGATGACGTCCAACATAATATAGAATACCTAATATAATAAAGGATGGATTAGTACCAATAACAATGAATTGAACCAGCAGAGTAGGACGATTACAGTAATAAAATGGCTAAAAATGAAAAGGGATGAAGGATCAAGGGCAGTTAATCTCCATGTTGGATAACACTCGAGAACCAGGCAACCCTATCCTTTCTGGATCTAATCTCTGCTGCGATCCATGAACCGTAACCGAACCAACCGTGGTTACCGCGGCTGGTTTTCCTAAGGAGAATGTGAAAGTTAGTTTGTCATCCAGGGCCGCATGCATCATTGAAATTACCCACGGAAGCCTGTTAACACCACACAAATTTACCCATCGTTAACATGGGGTGCACAGTCAGAATGTTTACCCTGGGTAGTCGCACTGATCCATCCAGGCCCTGGTTTCGCGCGGTTAAGCCAGGCCCACGTTTCGCACTGTTGTGCATTTATGAACCCTAGCCATAATGAAAAGAAGGGATAGGTTTAGGGCCAGGTACTTATGAGGCAGAGTAGGAAGGGTGCTGGAAAACCTGTTAATTTTCGAATCCATAAAATATCAAGGTGGCCAGTTAAACGGTAATTTTTGCATCAAAAGGACTACCTGCTCGGCAAAAAAAATCCTGCAAATAACGCGGGCTTCTGAGCAGATTTCGCTGGCATTTCTCCACAATATTTCCCGATTTCGCACCCAAAACCCGGTGGCTAGACGGGGTTGAAGATGATATGCGGTTCCTCAAGCTCAGTGTTGACGACGTGTTCGATCGAGGGAAATGGCGCAATCGCACGAGGAACGCCGATCCCAGGCCATGGGAAACAGGCTGGGAAGAAGAAGATTTTCCGATTTTTCTCGAAAAATAGGCGTAAATCTCCAGAAAATTGGCAAAATCTGCTGGGATTTACGCTCAGAAAAAGCAAAAAGTCTAAGCCCAAAAAGGCGAATTTTGCTGGAAAATGAGAGGAATTTTTTTCTGTTTTCTGAAAAATTTCCGGAACAAATACACATTTAACAAAAGTGGAATCCGCCCGAGTTTTTTCACCTGAGTGGATCCGGGGATCCAAGCCCCATGGGCCAACATAAATAGTATCCAAGATTAGAGTTCATGTAGGTCAAAAATAGCCCAACCTGAATAAGACAAAATAACTGGGGAAAATTCAAGTAACCATGGAAGAGTATGTACTGTATATTGTCGTAGAAGCCACCGAATACACTACAGAACCAGCAGCCGCGTATAAAAGAGAGCTGCGGACAAGAAACGCCACTAGCCACACTCTATCGGATGACACCATTGTTGACCAATCGAGTATTGAGTTACACAACCGGTGGGTGCGACACTAGAAGTCTGGTGGTGGCTGGAGCATCTGCTGCTATCCAGCTGATTCTGAGTCAATCAATATGGGTGACGACGACCGTTCTCGCGTCGCACACTTCGTGACGTTCTCAGCTCGATTGCCGACGAACTCGTTCACGCCATAATTTTCACACGCTTAGCCGGCGTTTTTTGTTTCTCAAGGATTAGTGCGACGTCGGAAAAGTGGGCTCACACCCTGTGGAAGAGCCCACTCGGAAGAGAACTGCAGTTCTGGAAAGGAGATCGGGCTTTTCCAAGTAGAATTTACCTTAAGGATCAGCGTGAAGTACCAATGAGACAATTTCAAGAATAATTCCTTAACTTCATGGTTCTGATCGGATAGAAGAGATCAGCTTAGACTATAGGAGTTCAATACCTGTTTAAGACAAAAAAAAAGCATAAAGGGATGGGATCAAGTTAGGGAGCCCTGCAAAAAAAAAGGAAGAAGAGGATTGAAAGATGGAGGGAAAATTTCAAAAAAAAAATAGCCCCGGCTACACTGCAGGTAAACAAAATTACCGTAGAAATAGAAAAGAGATGAATCTTAAAATCCATGTACAGTCCTTATCCAAAATATAGACGGATCGCGTGCGGTTTCCTAGCGTCACGGATGCAGAGTCGCGGCGGGACCTACGCCACCCTCTCAATTAGAGGGGTGTCCATCATCGTAAGCGAAGAAGGGGCGTAACCGGGGAACTCTGATTGACACATTCACGCCCCCCCCCCTCACGACCACCTGTATGAACTCGTACGGCGCTAAGCTCAAATATACCATCTATTACGGGATTGACGCCTTCCGAGTTCTGAGGTGGGCGTGACGAACGGCCCGAATGCGCCAATCAGAGTCGCCTGGCTACGCCCCTCTTTCCCTCACGATGACACACACCCCAGTTTCAGCAGGCACTCTTAGTGTCCTCGTCCAGGTCCTGCCGCGATTTTGTAGTCATGGAATTTATATACAACAAATCCGTACATTTTTTTTTTGAGAAAACACTCTAAACTGACTAGTTCTATTTTTACTAAAACTAATTGTTACTGTAATTATATATTCAAAAAATATCGGAAAGATAAGGGCCAAAGAGCTTCAGAGACAGACATTGCCACTTCTGAGTAGGCAACTTCAAAGAAAGAGAAATAAAATTTTCAGAAACAAGATAAAGGAAAAAATCATCCAATCATCTTTGGAAAATCTCAGCAGTCGTCAAGACTATAGACGTTTCAATGGAGAAAGTGGAGGAAATCTGGTTCCTATCCTTTGTATCTATTTTAGTTTCTGAGCACTTTAGAGTGCACTTCAGTGAACCTATAAATAAACAAGTAAACAAACAAATAACGAACAAAATTTAAGGCATTTGAAATTTGTACATCGAAGGCCTGACTTTTTAGAGCATGAACTACTCAGAAAAGTAGCTGTTGCATATTACTTTTATATTTCACCAATAAAAGATTCGCTCGGAGCAAAGCAGTCGAATAGAGCGAATACCGAACCATTCAAAATGCCTGCGAACAGAGCTCTGGACCGGTTCTCAGTGTTTTTAAAACAGCGGTTCACAAAAGCCCAAAACACAGCTACGCCAACAATGAATATCCAATCCAGTCGAGCCGTGTTCGTATTCTTCAAGATTTTGCTGTCAATAATTTTGAAATATCCTTGAAAGTGTCTTCGAATTTAGAAGAATCTAAGGCGTTCTAAATTTGAAATATCACATTCAACCGAACACAGAATCATCCCACCAACCAATTTCACATAGCCTGTACAAAAGCAAGCAGCACCGAGTCATATCGCTCTTGCACGATTTATGCACCAATTTTGCACGGAAAGTGCACCCGTCGCATCGATTACAAGTGATGCAGTTTTCAACCCCATGCAGATGTAACGCAATTGACGCAAATTTTGGTTGTTAGAATCCGTGAGAAAAGGGCAATCTTAAGTAGATCATAGCCAGAAAACCTACGCAGGGTTTTTGAAACATGTAGCTTTACGGAGTAGGTGGATGTTAAAATTCAAAATCACCGAGGTATCCTTGAGAACATATCCGTGTGGCCACGTGATGCACATGGTGTATCACGCGAAATGTGCTTTTCTTGCCCACAAAACTTCTCCTGTGGCCAGGTGTTGCAAATGATGGCCCATCAGAAAAATACCCGCTGGCCAATTGCGTTCACCATGCAAAAAAACTCGTGCTCAGTCCACAATATGTTAAACACCAATAAAGCACCTAAAAATCCTCTATTTCGAGCACTTCAACCTACATTATCTATCAAATCGAACAGGCATGCAAATTAAAGCGAGACTGATGATAAATTTCTCGCATCTGGGAAGAAAAATTGAAAGGTTCGCTGGGCGTCGGCTATAAATCAAGACACATACGTCTTCGGGCGGTTCAGAGGGGAAAAAAACGAATGGATGACAAATAGGTGGAGCGTGACGACTAGGCAGCAAACCGATGGAGACCTTATACACATCAATCACAAAATTACAGGAAAAGCAGCGGTTGCAGCACATTTCCCTGTTGTTCTTTTTTTTCTTGGTTCTTAGTCTTTGATTTTTCCTTTTCGCTCTTCTGCAAATGCTCACAATAGAAATTCCCGCTCTTGGAAAACTGAACGTGATCTTCCACCACGCAGGGAACTTCTCCTGCAAAGGAATCTTTAGGATGAAGCATTTCAAATGTGTTACAGCAAATATTTGATAATTGGTCAATTTTCTGAAGGAAGTCCTGAAGAAGTCAGGGCCCTGTCCTAGCCACCCATCTCGAAGCACTTTAACTATTATAGACGACATTATTTGGACCCGCCTCTGAGAAAAAGGATATGAAAGCCGGAGCAAGACTGCCAGTGCAGTGAAAAGAACCAGGCAACAAAGGAGTCTCCCAAGAACAACTGCCTCCGTACACTAATTTATCGCACAAACCACCAACGAGGGCAGCAGACCAGCTATACGCGCGAGTTTACGACCACTTCGAATCTATTATATATCTTCGAGCAATCGAGCAAAAGGGATAGTTTTTACACTAAGGGGCGAATAAAAATAGAACAAACCCCAAGCAGAGAAATAATCAGATGCTCCAAAAATAAAAATAGCTAAATTCTCAAAAATTAAAAAAAGAAAAACCTGAGAAAAAGAAAACTAACATGGAAATGCTTTTTATTGGTGTACACAACAACACGCTCCTGCAGCAAAAGGCGGGGTTGGAAGAGAAAAAACTGATCACTGATTTCTGACAACGAGCCTTGAAGGAACATCCATCTTTTGTGCTTCGGGTAACTTCCCGAATAATTCATCGCTGTCCACCAGATTTGCTCGAAAAAAGTGGACAGGCACACAAAATGTTCAATGTAACAATCTGTAGGGGATGAGGGACCACCAAATATTCACTCAATACTCGCAAATCCAATCGTTTGAGTTTTGCATCGTATTTGCATCATTTTTTTTTTGCACAAGATTTGAAAATATATTCTTCATTGGTAGTCGATGCTTCTACATAGAGCCAATGCATATTTCGTGGAAAACCGATGTAACTCCAGGACAGGTATAAAGTATATTTTACCCAGTCGGATAAACGCGCTCTAATGGATATGCTGGTGTGGTTAGGATATTCTGCTGTTTCCATTCTGCTGTTTCCAATTTGCTGGATATGCGACCTAGTTAACTTCACGGTATCTTTAGCCAGTCGATTTCCACTTGATAACGATTCATGATCTACTCCTCTATCTAGATAAAAACCAGTGGCTGCGTGACAAGAGGTACGCTGCTAAGCTGTGATTGGTCGGTTCATGTACGCGTCGCGTCTGCAGCCTTCAAAGATACGGGCAGCGTTGGGGAGAAATGGACAAGTTTTCTAGGCTCGGTTGCGACAGATGAGTTCAGTTTCAAGAAGCATAAACCTGTGGCGCGGTCGCGTACGTCTTGACCGCCTCACCAAACCAGTAGGGACAGTTACGTATGTACCCGCTAGATTCTCCCTTACACGGTTAAATATAATGGAATATAAATTCAGTTGGATTCTGCATGGTTTATCACGACCTAACATGGCATAACGCTTGCGATGCATATCGACCGGTACAGTGAGTTTTTATGAGCGCAAAAGAAACGAATACTAGAAAACGAAATTCTCCAGCATCTTCACTTCATTGTATATGAACATGGCTTACGTAAAGATATAAATAAATGAATAAATAAATTAAATAAGTAAGTAATAGGTAGGCAAAATAAAAAATCAATGAGTAGGCAAAAGAATGCATAAATAAATGTGTTCGTTTAAAGACTAGTGTGGCGCAGTACTAAAAATCTCCTAAAAAAAGGATAATTTTGCCCTGTGGTTTAACCGAAAAAGCGCTACACAAAACTTCCGAACTGCTAGCCCTCCTTCCTGACAATTTTTCACCCTCCATCCGATAAATTTCCTCCTTTTTGCTGTGACATTTCTCCTGCAAACGCCATTTCCCCATTGCCCCTCTTGTTAGTCTAAAAAGCGTGGACAGCAATGCATTACTGCAGCAGTAAAACCAGTTGTTGCTGTGAAAAATTGAATATCTGTCTTCTTGACACTACTGGCGTTCGCGCTGGTTCGCAAGATAAATTGAAGAAAATGCAGAATGAGAAATGATAGGGTGGATTCGAGCGGAAAAATCAATAGGTAGAGAAATCATGGCGGTATTTGACGATAGTGCAAACGATTGATTACACACGGATGCGATGATAAACATGGGGAGGGGTGTGGTCGAATAATACCGACAGGGACCTTTGAATTGGGGCGTGAGGTGAGAAGGGAAGAGATATGGATTCTCCGTCACCTATCTGAGAACTCCAGGAATAAAGCAGGATGAGTGACCTTTTTTGTAATTTTGGGTGACATCATTGTGGAAACAGCTCAGTTTTCTTCCCTGGCACTGGATCCCATCATCCCCTTCTTCCAGACTATTAAAAGGCAATAATTATCCATGAAAAGTGTTCCAGACGGTTGCTCCAAACTGATTCTTGCATTTCTGAGCAGCTTGGGACATAGTGCACAGAGAATGCCAGGGTAATGTAAGAGTAACGGCAGAAGTAATGGAGAGGAAGGGGGAAGAGAGCCATTGGGTTCCATAGACAGGCAAAAAGTGCTGAACGAAGAACTCCGAACTTTTCCTGGAGAAACGTTGCTGGATCACAAAGAAGGCAACATTACAGGAAATGCCTTGAGAAGTAAAAAACCACTTGAAGACTATAAACGATGCGATAATTTTTAGAAAATTCAAGAAAAAACGCCAAAAAGAAATACTTGTAGGAGAAACCAGAAATACTTGATGCTCCAGAAGAATGGGGCCATATATTTCTACGATTCTGCGATCCACGTGTTCAACCGAAGGCTGACACACGGTATTAATAAGGAGATGGTGGTTGGGAGAGGTCAACGGCGCAACAAACATTAAGAATAATGGTATGATTAGATGGGCGAAGGAGTTACAACACTAAGGACGTTCTTGTGGATCGACATGTGGATATGATGACATCGGACAGTTCCCAGAAAGTTTTCACCTGAAGTTTTATGTACAACAACATCTGCATGGAGAGAGGGTGAGGAGCAAAGAGATCTATGGGATCTACTATAATACTAACAGCACTACCGGTACTACAAAGAACTGGGTAACTGGAATAAATTCTTCTGGGATTTTTCTTTTCTAAAAATTCTTCTCAAGGGATTTGTCATTTGAATTTTTTGGCGGGGGAGAGGTGGGGGGCAAAAAAAATGCTATTTTATCTGTGCACTCCCGATCTAATCTTCATGATTTTTGTAGCCTTTTCGATATGCCAATGACAAAGAGGATTAGACAGAGCATAAATAACGATTACTCGACATAAGAGATGTAAGGCTATGANTTTTTTTTGGGGGGGGGGGGGGGGGGGGGGGGGGGGGAAGTGGGATCAAAACTTTATGGCCGAGTATTTGTAACTCCAAATGTACTAATACTTCCAATTTCAATGGAGCACTTTGAGTTCATATAAATAAATAAATAGAAAATTGAAGATTGTTATTGGAACTGAGACTTTATCCTGAAACTCACTTCATTTCTGCAGGATTTGCTCAATGTAAGCGTTATTTTCCAGAGGAAATCAGATCAGGCGAAAATGAGAGATGGAAATAGCGATATTGTGACGTCAAAGAAAACAGACAGAAAGCAATTCGATTCGTTAGAAAGTGTGATTTGAAATCTGAATACGCTAGGCGATGGCGAGATTCGAACCCGGGACGCCGGAGAGATTTGGTGGCCTATGGTCTGGCCTTAGACCACTTGGCCATCTCCCATTAGATTTACCACGGGCCATAATGATTTAATCCTCGTGCAATCCCCTCCCCCCTCCCCAATGTTCAGATGGGAAATCCCTCGAGAAAAAAAAAACAAATTTCAGAAAGATTGGTTCCATTTACCTAGCAGAGGTAATAGAAATTCTTGAGTGCTGAACCTGAGCATGTGAATCACAATGTCCTAAACCCAGATTGAATCAGGGCGTGTCATTGGCTGGTGACTAAGGGGCTCCACCCACAGCTATACCGCCACCCCCATCCCCCGCCCTGTTCATGGAGCTCCTTAGTCACTAGCCAGCCAGCCAATGGCAGACCATGCTTACAGCACTTTGCTTCGTTAAGAAGCTAAGTATGAAGGTCACTAATGTATAGCACGGAGCTAATTTCTGGATTTAGATAAATATCTTGGATCTAGCTTCCAAAACACGTTCTAGATCTAGTTCAATTGGTGAGATGTTCCTTTCACCCCCTCTATCACCATGTTTGGATCAAATCATGTCCACTTATAGTCTGTTAGCCCAGGGAGTGCTCATGAGGCGACTTTGTCTGCAATTACGACCGCAGTTCTATCGGCCGGCAGATCGGCTGGTTCGATCAGAAACAGTGGTGAAACACTTGGCCAGCTTGGCCGATACCACCACGGTCGTAATTGCAGACAAAATTCTCTCATGGGCATTCCCTGAGCTAACAGACCCTTTGCACTAAGTCCACAATAAGTCTTCATACCACATACACCATTCAGATACCTTTAGTGGCAGAAAATCTGCACTAAATTTCCAGTTTTAGTAATGAAACCGTGTGCTACTGCACCACAAATTGATACAAAAGAGATTAAATTGTAATTAAAAGCGAGCTATTCCAACACGTGACACTGCACAGCCATCAACTTTTAAAAAGTTGTCCTGCAATATCCGATATTCACACAGGAAAGGGCATACAATAGTCCTCATTCCACCTCGGGCACCTCGCCCAAACGTTGAGTGGAATTTATGAGACACGACTCGGTAAGAATTACACAAAAACCAATGTCCGAGTATCGACTGCGCAGTGGTGCACAGCAGGTATGCACAACGAATATTGAATATTCAATGTGTCGCCATGAATACGAAATCGAACGATAGTCGCCCGAAAGTGCCGAAAACATCAATTCGACGCGACGATTCCCGCATGAACGGCCTGCGTTGCCAGATTCATTTGTAGCGAAATGGCCTTATTCCGACACCGGGAACTGCTAATGCCGGCGCCACGATTCATATGAAAATTGTGGCCGAGCCGTCGACATGGAGAAGGCGAGCCGCAGCTAAAAAGCGCTGGAAACGAAAGGGCACCAATCGAGTGCTCGAAACTTTCGCGGACAATGCACCGGAAACGATAACGCTGTTGCGAAATGGCGACAGAATGGAGGTGTGACTAAAAGCACAAAATAGAGTAGAAGGGCAAATAATGGCACAGAAGCAGCCTCATCAATAAAATGCACTAGTGAAGAAGTGCAAGCGTGGAGGAGAGAACTGGAACCCTTGAACGGCTCGAAAAATTCTCGTCAAACAAACAAAGCAAGGATAAGGAACAGGAGGAAGCTCAAAGCTAAAATTCTGCGAACAAGACTGACAAGTCGGTGCTGGGATCAACGAACGTTTCCGGAAAGCTTCTATAATGGAATTCCAGCTCTTCTGGAAGAGGCGAGCTATCCGTGGAAAGTGTGACAAACCTTGTGAGCATTACCTGTCTTTGAGTCATTTAATATTCAATATTTATTTGGTCAATATAGATATTAGAGTATTGACCGAATAAAAATCGAATACATCCATTTAATTTGCCCAAAAATTCAAAGGTCCGTGTGGAAAGCCGAATATTTTGAAAACAAATAGCTTCACAACCACTATTTTCCCCAGCCAAAGGTCCAGTGCTCTCCGTTTCCTTAACATTCCAATCTTTGACTTATTCGAAATCGAATATTCGAATATCGCTTCGCTAACGCTTCCAACACATTATTGGATCAACACACTAATAAATAATTTTAATATTTAATATCTATTTGGTCAATTTGAACAATGTACACCAATTTTTGCCCGGAGAACTCGTCCATTCCGCAAGGATGGGTAGATCACGACCCTTCCGGAAACGTTAATGAATCCCACCACACATGATCGAGGGTTCAAGGATAAGATCCAGCAAAAACTATTATACATGTCTCTTAATAATAAGTGCAGAGGAGCAAAATCAAGTTCCAGTCTTCCTCAAAAGTCCTTCCCTTCGACGAAGTTTCAGTGAAATTGTGCTGCCACTCATTCGTCTCAAAGATATTCTCACGAGAATGATAATTCTTTTCTGACAGGAGAGTTGTCTAAGGCACTGGTATTCTGCATTCTCGGTCAAGTTCTCCATGGGGGAGCGGAATGGATAATTCTGTCCAACCTCAGTTCAAATATCCTACTTATTTCACTTGCCAGCTAGAAAAAAAAAAGTTTTATGCTCGAAAAGGCCTTAGTTTTATGCACTTGACCAGTTTTTGTTCTACTTCTCTCATTCCGTACGTGATTCTTCTTCTGTTTCCTACATATTTCAGTATCTCACTAGCCATTCCAGGCATATAATGTCATTATTTAAGCCATAAATAGGATGGGAGTAATTAAAACGCAATAATGGAGGGTTAAAAAAACGGAACAACAAAGGAGTCGTGAGCGTTAAGAATGATGGAACAGTAAGAAAGAACGAGAAAGATAGGAGGACATGTACAGGAATACGCTCGTATGTACAATGAACTCCAAAGGGCCGTAGACAATGGGCGGGGCCGCGGCGTGGCATTCTTGGGCAGAGACACAGGCCCTGCATGCTGGCTCTAGTTGTCTGCATCTGTTAGGGAACTCGAATTCCATGCCGCAGCAGACAACCAGAGCCGGCATGCAGAGCCCCCGGGTCTCTGCCCAAAAACGCCGCAGCGCGATCCCGCCCCTTGTCTACAGCCGTTTGGAGTTCACTGTATGTAGTTCATGTAAAGGCAGTGCCTAGTCTCAGAATCGTTTATCTTGAGATTTTTAAATCTACTGTGAGAATCATAAGGCGACAGCGACCACCCACATACAATTTGATCTACGCAATTCCCTGTAAAAAAAAGCAAAAAAAAATCAGTTTGTGACCACCATTTTTAAACAAAATTTGAGATGTCCATTGAGGCACTTGCCACGAGGAGGCGCACCTCCTTTTCACGGATTGTGCAGCATGTAAGCTGTGTGTCAAGTGGTACGCTGCTGCGCTGTGATTGGTCGATTCATACGCGCGTCGCGGTTGCAGCATTCAAAGGTAGGAGCCCACTGGAGGAAGAAAGGACAAGTTTTTTGGGCTCGACTGGGACAGATGAATGTTAATGGAGCCGTCGGACTGTAAGGAGGAGGTCACCCATGCCATTCAATGCATCAAAATGGAAGAAGCAGCCTGGATGCGTATGCACGCGGCGCGGTCGCGTTGCCGCGTACGTCTTGACCGCCTCCTCAGCGTGTAGGTGCAGAACGCAGCGCTGGCATTGATGATGTTGTGTGGAGGTGCACCACCTTGTGGCAGATGTCCCTGTGAGTATGTCATTTTCTTCCCGAGTAAAAAGACTCAAAAAACGAGTTTTCCTGCTACTTCGCAAGGAATTATGTGACGAGGAGTGATCAGCGTCACCTGACGATCCCTGCCGCGTAAAAGGCAAAATGACTCTGAAGTGTGACCCTGTTTCTCACGTGGGGTTACCCACGTTCCTAGTGCCTCGACCTCTTCACTAAACCCCCACAAAACGCCCCTCTTCTCAACATAAGGATTTTGAGTTGGTGTTAAGGACTCGGGCTTGCTCGGAGTGGTCGTCTTTTTCCATGAAGAAGTGGCTGCATGAAAACACATTCACAAATTGGCACGCGCCCGACTCTCAACAACGCCCAATGGAACCAGTTACGAAACGAAGCAGCTAATAAATGCGCATCACGACCGATGGGGCTGTCAGCAATTTCTGCCGTCCTCTCGAAAACAAAAAGTTGTCCTGACTTTGGGACTACTCTGTATCGACGCGATAGCATGCGTAACCGATTCCAGTGGAATTAGAGATCAAAAAAGATCCAGAAATTCCAGGTGAGAAAAAAAAAACGACGGGGAGCACGAACGTGGAAAATCGACTGGTTTGGAGAACCATATTTGCACATATCACAGTGTCCCGAGTTCCGAGATCAGAGTTCCAAGGTTTATACTTGAGCGAGCGCAAACAACAGCGGCAAATAACATGAACTAATGCGAAGTGGCGACTAGTGTACAAGGCGTGGCCAGCGTACAGAACCGATAACGCGGTTCAAGACCATAACAACCACCACGCTATTCTGAATTTAATCGAAATTTCGTTTGTAAAAGCTGAAAAATTACTAACGTAACAAATTAACGCATTTACGCGCGACGGCCGTTTTGGCCTAACCTAACGAATTAACGAATTAACGAACAGTGAATTTTTCTCACGCGCAGGCCTGATGTGTATGTTTTCCGGGATAAGTGTACCAAGGAACCCTCCAGAGACAGTACTAGCCAAATATTGCCAAAACTGCCACAGGATGTGCTGACTCAATAAATAATAGAGGAGGAAATCGCACTGTCAAATTACATAGGCAATGATGATATTAATTAGGAAAAGGCAAAATAGTGGAAAGGTAAGGCACCCCAAGTAATGCTACCGTTGAAACAAGCCCTCCCAGCAATCGGTAGGATTCGCCACGGTGAATGTGCACAAATGCAGGGACTAGTAGAATTCTTCACATGCGAATAGTGTCAATATATGGCTGCACATTCGGCGGAATATCGCAACAAACCTTAAAAAGGAACCAGACATGCGCTAAACGAATGCCGCCAACGCGATGAATCAGTTCTGTGACTCACAGACACATTTCTTTGAATGCTCACATGTTTCTTTCCGTGGCAACAATAGCGTAGGAGATGCTGAAACAAAGTGGAGCAAGATGCTGACAAGGGAATTGCATGAAATTACCCTGGTAATCCAAGGGGAGACTTATATGGTTGGGTAGCTCAAGTTCGGACAATTCCTTCGTAAGCTTTCTTTCACTTATTTTTAATATGTACTAAGATGACTTAGTAGATCATTAGCTGATTGAGTAAATTAACGACAAACTTGGTCACTTGTTCAATACACCAATAATGCGCTCCTAAATCAGGAGAAAAAATGCTCGAGATGCCCATATTTGAAGGAGTACTAAAAACCATTATTCATTTATCCATTTGTTAAACCAAAAAGGTGTGTCGAAAATTATAAACGTCCCCAGGAAATGAAAATATCGACAAGCTCCGAAGCAGAATAGCTTTTAGGCAGGAGAAGCAGTAAATATATAAAGAAAGGTGCTGAATTAGAACTCCACTAGACTGCATGACTGATTAGTTTTTTTTTTAATGTTGGACCGATAGGGTGTATAGTTTTTAATTACAGAAACGAATAGGGATGAGAGCAAACAAGAGCTAGCATAGAGTTATAGTGACTCTCTGTGCAATGTTGTACTTATTGCCAATCTAAATACAATAATTATTATACAATTATTATAGGCAGATTATAGCAAGTTTATTTGAGAAGGCACGACGTTATTAATAAATTCCATGATAGACGTATTCAAATAAATACGAAATCATGGCGAAATACGGGCCGAAATTTCATTATTACCTGCGCACCTCTCATTGGCAGGCGCAAAGGTGTCGGTAGTATAAATATAAATGTAAACAAAAAATAAAATATAGAAATAATTATGGTATAAATATAAACGGTAGTATAAATTTGAAACAAGTTCTTTGGGAGCTTTATTTCTAAAGTTCCAGCGCTTAGGGATCCCAAACAACCGTGGATCCCAGCTTTTCTTTCCATAACCTGCCCCCCCCCCCCCCCTTCTTCGTTTACGCGTATACCACTGCTATCCTTGTATGGTGATTATGTGCAGCTATTTCTATGACATGTCCACAGGTGATAAAAAGAGCATAGACCTAGAAAATGCCTATTTATTTCCCTTTGAAAATATGGAATCCATTGCTAGTAGGGACCAAAAACCGATGGGAAAATTTCCGGGTAAGAATTGGGGTGATGAGAAGTGGAATGTATGATTCTCAGACTGCGGAAGAATAGGAATAAGGATAAAATAGGAAGTAAAGGCTGAGAAAAAGAATAGAATTTTAAAGTTATCGGCGGTAAAAGGTAAAAGGAAAGCGATGAGGACTGCAGCTCCTCTACTCCACGGCCTGGCTGCTTCATTGAGGTTACCGTGGGCAAACGTGTTGCCGCCTGTGCTAGCAACGGGTAAGTCTGTGTGGCACTAGCAAGTTTATTCCGAGTCATCTCAATGATTGCAAGACGTGGAAACACTTAACCAAGTGGAAGCGATTGGCGAGACCTGGACCCGGACATTTCATTGAGATCACCCAGGTTAACCGCTGACGTCCAGGCTAACCATGACTGAATTTAAGGTTAACACGTTCACCCTGGGTAAACTCAATGATGTATGCGGCCAGTGGGAGATTTCATCACCTCGTTAGACCTCGCAGGTTGACACACCTTTATTATGACAGCTGGGTAAACCTATCTGACAGTTCTTCAGGCGAACTGACTCGTAATCAGTCATCATCTCGTTCGATTGTGACACATTGTTAACAGTGTAAGTGACTCATGCAATTTTCTTTACACTCACATACAAAACATCAAAGCGCATGGAAACTTCCGGAAGAAATGACACAATCACAGTACTATATACCATACAGTAAGGCCAATAGTACTGTAGGAGTACTGTACAGCTGTACGAAAAGAAATAGTAGA
Organism: Ancylostoma ceylanicum; assembly: GCA_000688135.1. Lineage (NCBI taxonomy): Eukaryota > Metazoa > Nematoda > Chromadorea > Rhabditida > Ancylostomatidae > Ancylostoma > Ancylostoma ceylanicum. The sequence continues at coordinate 175,177 of JARK01001503.1, read as the reverse complement.
AATAGACGGAAACGAACCACACGCACGTATTTTGAAGGCACTAACGGAAGCGCACCAGCACCGCGTCAGACACTTCAGTTCGTGCTTATGTTGACGCGCTATGGACTATGTCGACAAACGATGTGCGAAACACTATGCTAAACGGAGAGTCGCAGAGACACAAAAGGGAGTGTTGCCCTTGAAAGCGTCGGAAATTCACGTCGACTGTCGTAGCTTTTGTCGACATAGCTGCGGGGTTCACTCATATACAGTTCTGGAAAATTCTATTTCACCCATTGTATGAAGTTAGGGGCGGGGTAGCCCATAAGTAGGGGTACGTCCACCAAGTAAGATTTCCCAGGATAGCTACAGGATTTACAGAAAGAGAGATGTAATGAGCGAACCACACCAATGCATAGTTTATCGTGAACGTGGATGACACCAGCCAGGAATTATCGATCATGAGCCAAGCCACTGAAGCGAACGAATGAGTGATGGAGGCAGACATTAAGGTGAAAAAGTTAATGGCAAATTCATGAATCACCTCCATAACTTATGAATCACACAGCCTTGAGTCTCTTAAAAATACCACCAAACGGGCGGAAGACGCAAAAAACGGGCGTTGATATGGCCAGCCACAGTCATCGATGTTTTCTTGGTGGTATGAAGTGAAGAACCTGCTCTGAAGTAGACAAGCAATGTTTTTCCAAAGAAACCACTCCACATACCCCAGCACAGCCTGTAACTGTGGCAAGGCTTTTAAGAGGACAGGATGCAAATCAACTATACATGTTCATACTGAGGAGCTGTTCTAGATTGCAAAGCTTCCATGGAGGAAAGAGTCAATGTATGCCCCAGAAATTTCAACAGTAAGTGAGAAATACTGCAACATTCCATGATTCCAAACGATGAAATTTTTTGGTTATTCCTCAGCAAGAGTATTCCTCAGCAAGAGCGAATCTGCAGAAAAATTTTTTTGGTTATTCCTCAGCAAGAGCGAATCTGCAGAAAAATCCCTCAAATTCAAAAACTGGTGAGGCAATGGGCTCCAGAGCTTTCTCCTTTTCTGCTAGTAACCTTCTGAGTCCAGTCTTTTTCCTCTTTTTTTGCTCACTTAGGTGATGATGTTTGTTGCGTTAATTTGTTTTTCAATAATGTTGACACATCATTGTATTTGACGTATGGTAAATAAATAAATAATAAATAAATACATAAATAAATAAATAAACGAATAAATAAATAAATTCAAGATTGCAACTGTCTCGTTTCAGAACACACATTCCTCAAGTCGAACTAATTTCCGGAAGGACCGCGGCAGAAAACCAGAAGAATCGACCGGTGGCCTGCGGTCCTTCCAAATAGCTGCTATGGGTTCTGCAAACACCTGCTGCGGTCCATCCAATTTTCCGCTGCCATCCTTCCGAATAGCTGCTGCGGTTCTTCCGGTTCACTGCTGCGACACAACAAACCAGTACAGCAGCGAGCGGAAGAACTGCAGCAAAAAAAACTTTTTGCACAGTCCTTCCGAATCTTTTTGTCTATGCCTTTTTCGCTTCTTATCCACACGACTGAGATTTCTTTCTGCTGCGGTCCTTCTGAAAATTTTTCTGCAAATGACAAAAAAAAAACAGCCTACATGGAACAAAATTGTAATCACATATACGTCCACAACAGTTTCGATTGGAAAACTGCACCGTTTATAAAAATGAAAATTTTGATAATTAAAAGGTGAACTGTCAGGGGAGCACGGGAGCTGTGACCCAGGCTCAACCTACAATTATGACGGTAAAAAATCCCAGATTCCACTAGTTGTGAGTGGAATTAACCGAATTGAGCCTATTAACGTATGGGCACGTGCTTGAATTTATTCATATTCGCTCTTGAATAAGCCGGAAATCAGGGCCATATCCATGAACGTACCCAGGAAAGTTGTGGCTTACCCGCTCTTCCATAGTAGTGGAGTTTCAAAGATGAAAGAGAATACACAATGCTGGATCGAGTTACCTTAGTCAATGATTACAGGTGGATTCAAAGATGGCAACATATGTATGTCACATTTTGGTCGGGGAAATAGTCCACTCGGAGAGCGGGAAGCGGGAAGCCCCTCTCCCGGGGATGTTCATGAATATGGGCATAAGAGAGAGCAATGCACCCCCGGAAGAAAGGTGAGAAGGGGTGCACAGCCCTCTCGATCCCTAATAATCAAGAGATTGAAGCGATCGCTCATTCGTTAATTGAATAAACTAAACTATTCGAGAATTATTCAGCCATGTATGAATTTAATTTAGCAGAGAAATAAATCAGAACCAGAATGACAGTGTGCTTACAATGACGTTCCAGAAGAGGGGCTACGTAGACTGAGGGGAGGGGTGGTGGAGGAGGTAACAGGGGGGAGGGGAAGGGTAGAAGTTGAGCTTCCACAGGGTGAAATTCAGAGATGCAGTCCTTTCATTTTCTTAATTTCTCAATTGGACATAGAAGCTAGACCATGTGATGGTTGAATAAGAATAATCGAATGGAATGAAGAGCATAAAGAAATATGTAAACACTTAAGGTATACTAAGGCGAAACGTTCACCTCTCACAAGAAAAATCCCATGAATTTTTTCCACCTGTTATCAAGGAACGCAATGCATTACCACCGAGGATCTTCTCCATACATGAAGACCCGGATGGCTGGATTGAAATTTTATACTAGCTCATTTTAAAGTGTGTGTATTTTCCATCTCTGAGCAGCTTTTATTTCTGAGCATTCACTTTTGAATTTAAAATTAATTTTGAATAACTTCACCCCAGTGATTTAATACGCATGCCTCCTCGTTCGGATGCAGCTATTTTCCTATCTGCCATTTATTTACCTTACCATCTGTACTTTTATTATTTCATTTTTCATTTATTGTTTTTTTTTGAATTTTCCTCAATGCTAAATCCCAAATTGAGCTGAATTACCACTTCAAACGAAATAAAAAGAAAGCCATCCTATGCAATTATTTCAGTCAATGGTGCTAGTATCTACGTGGCAGATTGTTCTAGCAATTACTATTGTTGTGATGAACGATGGAAGCTGATTACATACTGGATAGCAATCAACGTCAGTGTCGACAGTAAGCAGAGTAAGAACAGAATGGGGCTTTGTTCCAAGGGAACAAGGGAAATTTTCCAGTGGACATAGACAGTTCTGGCGAAAGCAAAACCAGCAATTGTATCCAGTAAAACAAGGGAAATAAAAGCAGGAGCTCTGCGGAAGCAGTTGAGTCAAGAAAATCCCATAAACACTGCAATTTCCGCTCTTTCTGGTTTGCTCTCAGTGTTTATGGATCATTCTACCGCAGATCACTGACAAGTTTCAAAAAATATTCCACATAACAATAAAAAATACTATAATGACAGGGTGTATTTGTCGCTGATATGTATGTTACCCGATCTCCTCATGTTTTTATGACAGATCGCTGTTCAACACAACGCCACAACTCTAGCCCGTCTCTCTTAACAACAGACTTCTTGTGTGGTGCTTGTGGTGACAACTGCGTCACTATGTAATGATAAAGCAGCTTCCTGCTCGTGTTGAACAACAATATAATCTCTTCACTCCACACCACCACGTCTTCTCTCCAGAGTTACCTGTTAGTTAGGGACTTTTCCACAGCCAACTCGCTTAGGGAAGAGGTTTTGCTTATCTTTGCCTGTCACAGATGTGAACTACGTACCTCAACAAGAGATTCATGGGCACTACCTCCAAGAAATTTCCTCCGGAAATTTATTCATTCATTTACATGAATAAACCCTAAGATGTGCCATAAGTAAATGATTTCAGCGCCTGGATGCATCGAGATGCAACGAGATTACCCAGAGTAAACATGTTGAAGAGCCCGCTAACGATGGGTAAATTCAGGGAGGTTAACACGTTGCCTGCCCAACATGGAAATTTCTTCGAAAAAAAAAAGATTCAAAGACATTATCTTTAGAAAAATCTCTTTCGCAAATTTATTGATTTGTTTGAATACACCCTAAGATGTGCCACACAGAAGTGATTTCTGTGCCTGGATGCGTCATTGAGACTACCCATGGTAAAAGTAGTAGCACCCCTGCTAACGATGGGCAAATTTAGGGATTGTTAATGAATTTACTCTGGGTACCCTCAATGATGCATGTAGCCTCAGAAGAATGTAAAAGTTTTGCCACCAGGAGAGAAAGAACCCATAGATCGCATGAGCTGGTGTAGAAAGCAATAAAAAGAACAGGGAAACGTTAGCACGAGAGGATAACTACATATGCAAAAAAAGCCAGGAAAACAGCTGGTCCATATAAAAACCAGGTAAGCAATGGTAATGCATGACGTATATAACCATGCAATTACGATCGTCCAGGTGGAATAATCAGGAGGAAGCAATGACTGTTTGTGCAACCCAATCGGACTTTCTTTTCCTGGAAATTTCTTCATGTTTCTCAAAAATTCTTGGGAGTGAAAATTATTCACGGAGACCCCTAACAGGGCCATGCGCCTGAATCTAAATTTATAACTGAGCACAAAAAAAAACTCTAGCGAAAAAATGAATAGAAAAAGATAGCCGAAGCAGATGAAGCTATAGAGCAGACTCGAAACCCCTGTAGCATGTGCCTATGCATATGGCGCATGAGATAATTAAGTCACCATTACGGGGTGAGATGAAGCGTTGAAAAGCAGCCTAATTGCATGAGCTTCTTCATCCACATTAATTCGAATCCACTGGGAAAAATGCAACCAGAACAGGATGGAACTAAGCTGAATGTCCAGCGCCCTACCTCACAGCCTCTCATATTCTTCCTCAGCTGTGGTGAATTGGTACCAGAGGAGTGATGCACTCATGCGTGGATGACATCAAAGCAGTGTTTGCATCCATAGAAGTTCCCGGAAATGTTCTGATCTTGCCGCTCATCCAGAGTGGATGAGTTCCTTGGGCAAAATGTGAGTTTCCTCACTGTCTTTCTGACTGCTTGTTACTGCCAACTGGTACAAGTCCCTCTAATAAAGTATACCCTTTTCTACATGGAGAACTCGTCTATATCAGAAAAGTTAGTTGGTAGAAACCTTCCCAGGAGCACAAATATGGAATATGGGCACAACTGAATGAAACGTAGATTGTAGAGTATTGACGGAATAAAAATCGAATAAAGTCATCAATTTGAGTAAAAATTCGAAGTTCCTTCCGGAAAGTCGAAAATTCTGGAAAGAGAAAGCTTCATTGCCCTTGCTTTCTTACATCCAAGGATCTAGGGCTCTATATTCCTGAACATTTCAATTTTTCACCTATTCGAAATCGAATATCCCAATTTTGAATACACCACATTATTCGATGAACATATTGGTGGATAGTTACTCTATTTTCGCAAGGATAACGATGCTCTGGTTGTTTCAAAGATGATGTATCAGCAGTAGGACGAAACATCAAACGGGATAAGAAAAAGAGGTGTATAGTGACCTTAGAGTCTTGCAAAAAGGAGGAACCACCAGCCAAAATCCTCAAATTTCAGGTGTTTCTACATCGACATCGATCGGTAGGTTTTTGGAATATTGCTTTTAGATTGGGTATACAGCAGTGACGTATATGGCGGAAGAACTGTGTACCTTCCACGTCGAAAATGTAAAACACAGTGAAGAAAACACGGATAAGTTGATAAACAGGGACTAGTCAATAACATTCACATGTTTCGGTAATCCCTCACACTGTTTACCGAATACTAATCCACAATTTCCACAGCAATTCACTGTGAAAATGCGACTTATTTCTACTGTAGAGCCCATCAACCGTGTTTCGCTTGGGATTCCGTGGATTCCGCATGAGTTTACGAAATTCATGGATTTTCCATGATCTTTGCACGGGATTTGCAGCAGGTGACGAAGTGGTTGCGTTGTGCCCGGCTCTGCCTAGGTTTTGCACGAATTTAGTCATTATTGAAATGTAACTTTCAGTGGTACACACCGAAATGCCGAGTCAAGACGGAAAGAAGTGGGAAAAACTAGGGTCTCCGCAACTTTGAGTACCCGTGCGGGGCCCATCGCCCCCCCCCCCCTCCCTTGCCTTGGTGAGATGTGTGACAAGAGGTACGCTGCTAAGCTGTGATTGGTCGATTCATGCGCGCGTCGCGGTTCCAGCCTTCATAGGTACGAGTAGCGCTGGGAAGAAATAGACCAGTTTGCTCAGCACGGGTTGGACCGATGAATGCTATCGGAGCCGACAAACTGTGAGGAAATGGCCACCGATGTCATTCAGTGCGTCGAATTTGGAGGACCAACCCGAATTCAAGAAGCATGCGTTTGCGGCGCGGTCGCCTCGCGGCGTACGTCCTGACCGCCCTCAGATACCGATGCGGATGACCTTCGCCTGGGGACTCTGTGTTAGCCTATTTTTCATTGTATCTTTTGATTATTTTTGGAGATTCTTTTTTGAATTTCAAATTAACTTTAAATAATTTTATCTTTTCGGGCACACAAACTGCCTGGTAGCACACCTTTCCCGCGACACCGCGAAGCCCGTCTATTTCTCCTCAGTTTCTCCTACAGTATTATTATAGAATATATGAACCACATAAGAAATCAAACAGTCCAAATCCCTGGAGAGTGGAGCGTTGCACCTTGATGGGTGGAGCCCCAGCCGAGAGCTGCGATTGGCCAGTTGGGTGAGCTGACCAATCGCAAACCTGTAGCCCACCGCTCTTGACAAGCACAATGTTCCGAGCTCACAAATGCACGATTCGCTTCTGAAGACACAGAAATTTCGCTCCTAAGTCCTATTAATTCTTGCTCCAGAAGCTAAAAATTCCATTGTTGACGCCTTCCACAAAGTAAAGCAACTACTGCACGCTCACTCATCCACAGTAACGTGCAATTTCCAAAAAAGCGTAGGTCCATTGATACATCTATTGATGCGTCACGAACTGGAAAATCCAGACCGCCATGACAAATAGTCCTGAAGCGAAACAAAAAGCACCACCGCACCATGTGCGCCACCAAATCAATAGTCCGTCGGGTCTGTACTGTTTTCCGGCAGTCGGCTGCCGATCGGCTTAATCCATGTGCGCGATTAGTAACCACAGTAATTACGACTGGGACGAGACTGGTGGTGGTTCAGAAAATTTCTGGTAAAGCGTGGAAATTCACCCTTGTAATTATCCTTATTTTAGATTAAAAAAGTAGTGTGTTTAACCTAGGAACAAAGTTAGGAAAATATTAGAGAAAGAGAGGACGCGAGAAATAGCGCCGTATTAGGAGAAACAGGAGAGAAATGATGATTATAGGCACAAATACTCAGCTATTGTCGTTTTTGGAACGAATTATTCTAGGAAACCCACTGATTAGAAGAAAGAAAAGTTCGAATCCCCGGCAGCAGATGATAGGAGGCAGACAGTTGAAATGAATTTCTATGTTGCAAGAATGCTGCAAAATCCATGGATACAGCCATCAAAGAAGCGAAATGTCCTTTAAAAAGCACAGAAGCGACAGAGTTGTGGATGAGTCAAGCAGGAACTCCATTCCGATCCTGAACGAAGGAAAAAGTTATATCGATCACCGCGAACAACACGATTATGACTTTGATCTGGATTTGTAACGATTTCGCGCATCGACTGAGCCTACAAACGACACACGATCCTCGCGATCGATATCCATATCGTTCATCGCACAACAGCACAGCTTTACCCTCGTGTCAAACAGCGTCAAACCCATCCGTTTTGAGTCCATGTCCTTGACGAAAATCTTACAAATCATAATTTACGGTCCATTTCAGCAGGTAAGATAACTGGAGAAACCTCAGAGAAAAAAAAAAGAAATCGGGAAGCATGCAGGGTTCCAAAAAGCAAGCTGGAAAGGCAGGCTGTAGACACGAATACTGGACTGTCATCGCTTTTGTAACACAGACTATAACATTCAGCCATTATCAGAGTACAAATCGAGTTCGATGTTCCCTGTAAAGTGCACTGAGGTGTAATCGATTTATTTACATTGAACATGACGAGAAGAATGGCAGAACTTCTACAATTTATTGATTTTCTACAGCTTCAAAAAAGCTAGTTTAATATTTGAGTCGTTCAACAATCATCCAGGGTTTCGTATAGGGCCAAGCAGCTACAGGAACATAGCCAATTGTGGTACACCGTCTAAGGGATATGATGGGTCGGGTAGACTTAACTAATTAATGAGCGACCAAAACCGTGTTAGTAACGAGTAACGATTTAGAAGAGAAATGAAAGAATGACCGTAGTTGTACCGTCCACAGAACGCAAACTGAATACGCAATTTTAGTTCAATTTAGTGGAGGTAAAGGTCAATTAAATTTAAATAAATCAGAATCTCAATGTTAAAACTTGAGTCGGTTTCTAAATACTCAAAATTCGAAGGTAGTATCGAATTTCAAGACAGGGAACACCTGATACTACAACAGCTCAAAAAATCTTTTTTTTAGGATGAGCCTAGTAGAAAAAAGTGGAAAAATAGAATTAAATAAACTCATTGTCCAAAAATCTACTTTACTCCAATGTCCACCAATTTCTACCGGGTATGCCTTCCTGGGCCCCAGGTGCCTCGTTAAGATTACCCACTGTAAACGTTCTTACCCGTTGTAAACGGTGCCCGAAATTATCGCACCGTTTACCTACTACCCATAAACAGGTTTACCCATACGTAACGTCTATAACCCGTTGCTAACCATGGGAATGACTATGAGATTACCCATCCTTCATCGTTGTCCACCAATTTGCTCGATTCCAATGCCTAACAATTTCAACTAGGTAAGTCGTCCTGGGCGTAGATGTACGCCAACCAACGTCTACTGGGTTGGCGAGGTTGCTACTCATGGGTAACCATAACCATGACCACGAGACTACCCATCTTCCCTCGTCGTACACGAAACTACTCAATTCCACTGTTTGTCAATACCTATTTAGTAAGTCTTTCTTTGCCCGTACGCATCATAGAGATTACCCATGGTTAACGTGGTAGCTTACCCAAAATGTTTAGGGTGTCAAACTAGCCAATATACTCTTTACTTACCACTTATGACCAGGTTTATCGACGCGTGACCTATACAGCCAGTTGCTACCCATGGGTAGTCATTACTGACTATGAGATTACCCATTTTTTCTCGTTGTCCACAAATCTATTCGATTCCTGAATGATGCATCCGGGGATAGTGATCAACGAGCAACAGAGTGGTTAAAATCCTTTTCCAGGTTTATGGAAGAATACTTTGTCGGTCTAGACAGCGTGGAGGGCAATGTTGACAAACATTTAACTGCTAGGAGGAAAGTAAATCATCTATCAATGCAAGAAATGCCATTCAGAGGTAAGACTTCAGGAAAAAAAAAACAGATATTTTCCGAGTATAGACAAAACCATCGAAAGCCGGTGGTGAAATCAGCGTTCAAAGTTCGGGGGACGGCTTTGCGAGGAATAGAGCAATAAAACTTGGCAGAGAGACATAAACAAATAAAATTTTACACCGCTGATGTTGAGCTGAGCCCATAGCAAGCAAATGAGCGTAATAATATGACTGGTAATAGAAATACCGGCAAAAGACTGGCGGCAGTTGCTCACAGCTGCTAGTGTGCGGCTCGAAAGTTTGTGACATCACACCAGCAACGAACTCGCGCCAGACTGTTCTCGAAACAGGCCTCCGAAAGAAATTTTCGCAGCAGATTTTGTCGATTCAGAGGCGAGTAATCGAAAGGTTCGATGGCGAGAGCTGCGCTGGCGAAACAGCGACCGCCGGCGCGAGACGCAGGCGACCGTCGACGTGAACAGGTGTGAGACGTGTACAGACTGCGGCTGCCGCGCTCCATTGCGCTTGTGCGCGATGCGTCCTTTAAATCGGTAATGCATCGTCATTTTGGCGCGTTTCCAGCGCTTTTGACTGCTTGCTTGGAGTGCTGCTTTTTCATCTACTGTGCGAGGTGTTCAGGGGCCTGGTCTCATTTTAAGTGTTTCTAAAAGAACTCTGCTTAGGAATGCCTTGTGCATCAAAAATCTCAAGGACATTATTTGCGACCGAACCTGTTTACGAGGGTAATTTAACCTAGTGATTCCTCGTAGACGTAGTTTGAGCGAGATCACAATTCTGGTGTTTTTGAACAGGGCTAGCCGAACAGTGCTAAAAATGTCGTTGGAGTTTTCGAGTATTTGCGGTTTGAAATGCTCCAAAAATTCATTTATCTGTTGGACTAAGCTGCTTACGACTACTCTTTTATGCTAAATTATGCAGCACTTGGTATCGCTATTTTTGTACTTGAACCTGTTTGTTTGTGATTTCGTGGTTTTATGCGAAGTCGCAGTTGTAATGTTTTTGTTATTGCTTTTTCTTTAACTCCCTATTCTGCTCCTTCTCTCCCCCTTAGCTACTCTTGAAATTCTCCACTACTCCTTTCTCGAACAAATTTTCTGATCTTTGTTTTCTCCCTTAGGGTTGGGGTGATTTGGTGTAAACAGTCTGGATAATTTCTGACATGTTGATGTCATTAATGATACGTGCTCATGTTTCCACTCCACATTACGGGCCAAAAAACTTCGAGAATTTTTTGGCTGAAATACTGCGTAGGGGCGGGGTTACTTGAAGTGATTGGATTCGGATATCACAACCATTCTGTACCGTAACCCCATTTTTGCACGACTACTGCAAGACAATTGACAAAATTGAGAAAAATGCTCATTTCGCTAAGAAAACGGCTGTGCCATGGAAAATGATGTTCTTTATCGTGTTAAGCACCTCAAATACACCCGCCCCCCCCTTAAGCAAAGTTTCAGAGGATTTCGCGACCTCTACAGTTTTCCTACCGTAGCCGTGCAAAGGTGGGGTTTCGGTACTAAGTAGACACGATACCCGTGTTCACCAAGACAAACAATTCCCTCCTTGCAAAGTTTCAACCAAAAAGAATTGAAGATTTTGGTCACTGGAAGTAGGATAGTGCCATGAGGTCTCGCGATCGAAGCGAGCATTAAAACAGGTCCGAAAGTCTGATGTGAGCCGGACGGTCACACTGGTCTTTGCTTGTGGGCCTCATTAGGGTACATATGCACTGTTTTAATTTTAAAAAAGACGAATTCGAAACTGTGTTGTATCCTTTGCTATTTATCTAAGAATGCTCATCCTTCTGTTACATCTTGTACGGTACTCGTCCACTGTCGTAGCTTGTTTTGTTCCACTTCTGCTTTTAAGTCTCCTTCGTGACTGTCTGTTTGTTTTAGGTACACTTTCTTGTGACGAGTGAGGGCGCGGCGGTCAGCGTTGGCTATCGATCATTTGTATACCGAGCACGCATTCGCTATTCATTAATCTTTGACTTTTTACCATTTACCTATGATATGCGTCTGCTAGCCGTTTATGGCCTATTCCTAGTGGCCGCCGCTGCCAAACAGAATCGTAGGGAGGACGACAGATGTCAGTACTGTCACTTTTTAGTGGCGACATTCGAAGCGGTGAGTGTTGTTAATTGTTGTTATCGTATTTTATATATCTTCCTTTTTTATGCCCAAAAAGTGGGTCCGAGAACGATTCTCGAAATACAATCAGATTCATAGAAAAAGAGCGTTTACTTGGTAATTCAGTTTCTGCGTCTCGGATAAGTGAGCGTGGTGGTAGTAATGTGTCAGATTAGAAATTCGGTGCTGCATCTACTATATCTAGCCTGCTTTGCGCCTCCATAAAAGAGGTCTTGAGCTTTCAGCTGAAATATCTAGTCTCTTCTTGTCGCGTCCGCTCAAACTGTGTTTCTGTTGATGAAATATTGTTACTTCCGAAGTCAAAATAGTGGTACAAATTCAGGGTCTCCGACGGACTGCACGGCACCACTTTGCTGGAGGCGATACTGCATGGGAAGAAAAGAAATTAGGGAAATATGCAACCAGGTAAATTCTGCTTATTTCCCTTGATCTCCCCTATTTTGATTTTTTTAGCGAGACTCGATTCATTGAAACAATGGAAGGCATTTGTAAAAAGAACACAATTATCGAGATGGATCTTTTCCATGGACTTCAAGAATTAGAATTTAGGGTGTGTATACTTGTACTTTCTATGTTTCAGAAGATCACAGTCATTCTTATGTGCTGCTACTCTTAATTTTCAATGTTTATTTAGTGTAACACGCTTGTCGAAGAACATGAAGATCTCTTAGAAGAGTACTATTATAAACATCAAGCGACGAACATGACGGAATGGTTATGTGAAAAACGAATAAAGCGTACGTTTTTTTTTTGCTCCATTTATTTGGACCTCTTGAGCTTTGCTAGTGAGTATTATCAAGTTTCAGTTTGGGAGAGGTTTTTGGTAATTACCAATTTTCTCACTGCTTTACCTCTTGATTTATGTATTGAAGGCAAAGGTATTAGCTCAAATGAAATGGACATAAGATACGATTGGAGGCACCAGTTGGTCCTTTGAAAGTTGGGTAGATTAGGACACATGAAAACATCTTCACAACCTTAGAAATCTTTGAATATCTCAATCAAATTCGTTACTACTTTATGTGCAGACTTTTCTTAGGATTACTAGTGGCATTAGTACCTGTACCTTCTTTCACTATCGTAGTCAGTGTCCACAATTCTTTTCGTGTAGCATGGTGGTCACGGCGGCACTATTACCTCCACGTCAAGGAGCTAAATAGCTACATTACTGTTTCACAGCTTTTTTTTTTCTTATGGGATTCTTGACGGTAGTTTCCGCGATATTTTTTTTTGTTTAGTTTGCTGCCCGGACGGTCATTATGGTAAGGAATGCCTCAAATGTCCAGGTTTCGAAATCTCAGGAACGGTTTGCTTCGGCCACGGAAAGTGTGATGTGAGTATGACTTCATGCTCTGTAAGATATGGCTTCAGAAATATTGAGAAATTAGGTTGGTATTGGTGTTTAACTGATCATTGAGAAGTCCTTATAGTCAAGGGTAGACAAGCTTGTGAATGACGCGTAGTTGGTGTAAGAGGAAAGTCCACAGAGGTAACCGTTGAATGGGCTGTTTTTTTTTCATTTTACTGGTAACGTTCCGTCATTATTCAATAGAGCAGCTAAGAAGATCCGACTTTGTTAGTTTATAAGCGTTCTATCCCTTATTTACAAAATATATGTGGAAGGCTAAAGCGTCTTTTATCAAATCAGGTTGTTGTAGTCGATTGTTGTTCATGGAAAATGTATATTTAGTTTTAATGGAACATGATTATTTAGTCATGCTCCTTTTTCAGGGGAACGGCAGAAGGTATGGAACTGGAAAGTGTGCTTGTGACACCGGCTATGTTGGAAACTTGTGTAGACAATGCGCCGCTGACCACTTCGAGAAGTCGAAAACAGAAAATTCGATTGAATGTGAAAGTACGTTTCTTTATCTTTAGATGTTTTTGTTTTTAATCCTTCATGGAGTTCTTTTTACAACAAAGTGAAGGTTGGAGTGAATACGCTTCAGCTTGTATCCTGACGGTTTTTATTATTTCTAATAGTTTTTTTTTGTTAAGAGTGCTTCGAGGGTTGTGCTGGAGGATGCTCAGCGTCAGGACCGAAGGGATGCACGAAATGCAAAAATGGATGGAACGAAACTTCCGATGGATGTGTAGGTGAGACAATCTGGAACCATTCATCACTTTATCATTCAACAAGGTCACTGCCAACATGAAAATCCTTTTGCTTTGGTCTTTCAGATATAGACGAATGCGCTCTGGAGTCAACATGTTCGAATGCGCATGAGAAATGTGTGAATCTGCAAGGATCTTATCGGTGTGAGTGTGTAGATGGTTACAAACGAGATGGATCCGCCTGTGTGCTAGACGTTGAAGGTTAGTGCTAGCGTTTTCTCTGAGTTTACCTTGGTTCATTCTATGTTAGGGCCATTAGGTTGTCCCTTTCATTCCATTTCCTGTGGGTTTACATCCCCTGCTCGCTCCTAAAATCTCCCTCTGGAATTGCATTTTATAATTCTCAGCTGTGATCCTATCTTATATATTGTTTGGATCTTAAAAATGTATAGCAAAGCAGAGCGATACCCATCGATACCCCGTATTTATATGCACTAAATATTGAATACTTCTACGAATATACCGTATTTGTGTGGCACATATGAAAACTCCATTATTTGTACAACGACAGCTGAGGAGGTGCTCTTTTGAAATACAGAGTTTGTGTAAACATTTCAAATCTGTATTCGTGCGTGACAGTATGCGCATTAAATATACGATCAACATGACAGATCTACGCGAGGGGCTTTTGACGTGCATACTCCCTAGGCATCGCTACAAACCGCTTAGGGGAGAAAGTGTCAACAATAGCATGGAAGCCAGGGAATTGCTTAATTTACTAAAATATGTTCTTTTTCTGATTATTATGTTTATGGTGTGTCATTGTGAGGGAAAGAGGGACGTACACAGGCGACTCTGATTGGTACATTGAGGCTTCCCGCCACGCCCACCTTTTTGGACTTGTACGGCGCTAAGCACAAATACACCATCTATTACGTATTGACGCCTTTCGAATTGAAAGATGGGCGTGACGGGAGGCGGTAATGCGCCAATCAGAGTTGCCTGGGTATGCCCCTCTTTCCCTCACGATGATACACACTCCTATGTGAATAGCAGTACCACGTCCACACTGCGCATCTATCCAGCTCAATTTTTTGAAGCGAATTCTGAAAGTGTGACAGTTTCCATGACTAGGGCATAAGTTTATAAGGAGTTCAGGTAGAAAATATACATTCGAAAGTCTAATTACTCCCGCTTCAGTTTTCTGTTTCGCTTCTGGGACCAATATGAGAACAAACAATCTAACTAAATTTAGCTGTTTTGGTAATCATCTCACATACAGTAAGCTAGAATAGTTTCCAGCGAAACCGTACCGGATGCTGATACCTCCTGACACGTTGTTGAAAGGGATTTCGATGACAAGTTTGGCTCTGATCATCGCGTTTGTGATCTGGCGACGATCGATTTTTCTACTCGTCCTCACGGCCATTGCAGTGGCGTTGATCATCTTCATAGATATGAACGTGAACCCAGACACGATACCGGACTCTGCGAAGAAATATTTGGGGTTGTGATGTGTAGGGTTCGTGTATTTTGTTGTAGTGGTCAGCTATGCTGGTGTCATATGGGTATGTAGTTAATTAAGCTCAATGGTTAATGAAGGTTTCGAAACGGAAAATCTATTTACAGTCTTATTCAAGCCCCAAATTTGTTTCCCACATTCCCAAAGACAATAGAGAGCAAAAAGATCGCAACTTTTTGTTTCTTCTCCATATATTCTCTTTTACTGTTTCCTTGAAATATTATTCTAGGATTAGTAAGTGATGCTAAAACAATGGTATTCTTCAAGTGTCATACTCGAGCAGCAAAACATTCCGACGCTAGAATTGGAGCTACGCCAGCAGTGTAGTATATATTCCACTTGATCGGCATTTTAGTTTAACTTTTTAGTCTAGGGAACTTCTACGGTTCGTTCTGCGAGTTTCCTCTGGGTCATCACCCGGTGTTTTACTTCACATTAGGGAAGCTCTCAAAATACACTTTGCCCAGGGATGGCTAATCCATTGGCTTATCCAATGGCATAACCTAAACGTGAATATCTGAAAAATATCGTGGATGATTGACTTGGACATGAAACCAGTGAGTATTCAACAGGTGGTCGAAAAATGAATAAAACTACACCCATGGTTCTTCTTTAATTTGTTTTACCGAAGCACTATTAAGCCTGTAAGCTCCTAAATTGGTTTCCTTGTTTATTTCGCGTTGCATTCACTTCTGTTGGTTTATGTTTGTTATGTCTACTGTGCTTGATTATAGGAGCACCACTAATGCAGGAATAGATGAGTAAAATAAAGAGAAAATGAATATGCTCTAAATAAGGGGTCTTATCATCTAACTAAAGTGACTACACCTATACTACATGCCTTGCACACACGCACGCCTGGCATTTAATGACGCCTTGTGAGGATGAACTGCTCCAGGACGCTGACGAAATACCTAAGATATGCTCTGCAGGGAGCTTCAATCCTCACGCTCCACATCGCGGTGACGCGGCAATCTGACTGTCCATGCACGTACTCTCGCTCCCAACGAGCCCCAGCATTTGGAATTCTGTGTAGTTGTGACAATAGTTTCGACGAGTACAGGCCTCTACTTAACAGTACTGAAGGAGATGAGCGAAGGCAAGCGTAAAAAGTGACAGCAGCAGTATCGCATCCCTCCATCTATACTGCACAGATTACGTTGAGGCAGCAATTGAATGCCGATTGTTTGCTCACGCTGCGCGTTTGGCGGACCACGCCCTGGCTCACGTTATCATCGTTTTCGTGTTCAAAATTTCGAGGAATAGTTCGAAATTCAGTGATCGAAAGAAAAAAGATCAAAACAAGGCTTGGTGAGATGTCCGCATATCGTCCGAGTATAGGTTCTGAAAAAGAGAAATCGCGAAGTTTCACGTGCAAAAATTATGATACCAGTAATAGTGAATGTATTGAACGATGGATTTGTAGATCAACAAGTTTTAAAAAGTGGTAGGACGTTATTCCGAAGCCTAAATGAGGTTATTTCTATGCGTGCTAGTGCAGGTACAAACGGATTAACTTCACTACAGAGTTCGTATAATGACTTATATTTATGGAGAAATAGAAATCAGGAATTCTGGATTAGCAGTTGATTATATGCAATTCCTGTTTGACTTCGCATATTAATTCCATTCTCAAGACAAAATTTTTCAGCAGCTAAGAAGGCAGCTGAAGAACAGGAAGATGATGATGATGACGACGATGATGACGACGACGACGAGGACGATAAGGATGGTAATAGTTCTAACAAAAGTAATGATGGAAAAATCAACAAAAGCGCCGATGACCAAGCTAAAGAAGAATTGTGATACCATGTTTTTATAGGATATTCCTTTCACTGATGATGTATTCACTTGATTTCATAGTACTGTATTTTTCTAGAAGTAGGAGTTTTTTACAGTCATACTGTTAACAGGTCATTTCATTGCAATCAATTCATTGTGATATTGTGTTCTCCATTTTTTTGTCCAAATATTATTGTTGTTATTGTTCAGGGGTATTGTGTGGATGAATCTGGTACTGAGGTAGTGTTATTATTGTCACTTGTTGTAAACTTCGGAACAAGTGTTGCAAGTGGCCATACAACTTATGGAACAACCTAATGGAAGAATACCTTGCGGTTGATCACCTCGCTAGAGAGAGCTCTCTCTCGATCGGTGAGAGATCTCGATCTTTAATCTGGCATGATTGACTACAAACGTTTATTTCACACGTTTCGCCTATTCAACGGCATTCCACTGATATGAATAGTTGGGTGCTGCTCGTTAATATAACGTCAATTATATGCGCAATTCTATCTATTTTACTAAATTCACTTCTGTTATTTGTGTTCTTCAAGTGTCCAGCGAAATCGTTGTCCGCCTTCAAGTACTTTTTCTTCTTGTTTGGAATCGTCGATATTTTCTTTTCTGTAGTTCAAGCCGCTTTTGTACCGGTGAGTTGTTCACAGTTTCCATTATCTTCAGAAGCTGAACCTACTGTAACAATGATTTTTTTTTGTTGTGCTTCAGGTTTTAAAAAAACCACCCTCTAATACCCTGCCACTGCAGAACAGAGGATGTTGCATAGTCGATCTCAAATTTAAAAGAAAAAAAAACGACCGTCAAAATCACCTCTGCCTGGCAGTGGCGGACGCAGAAAGTGGGCGGGAGGG
>JARK01001503.1:141186-157206 GCA_000688135.1 Ancylostoma ceylanicum | reverse complement strand
GGCGTGGAAAAAAAGGGGTCTCCGCCGTTTTGGGGACCCGGACGGAAAATAAAGTTAATGAAAATATCACTTTAAATAATCAATGATAAATAATCAATATTTTAAGAATAATGATAAAAATAAACAAATAAAAATAAACCACTACTGCTGCCTGGGTATGGAGCGTTTTACCTGAAAAGGGCGGCAGAGTCGAGTTGTGCGATTGGGCATTGGCATGAGTTGACCAATCACGGAGCTTGATCATGTCGCCCTATCCAGGTACAACGCTCCACACTCCCTCTGCCTTAGTAGATTATAAAATTCGACAGGAACGTTAACTTACACGGATAATAAGATTGGAAACTCTGGAATTCTGTGGTTACTGTAGTAATAATAACATAAAATATGTCGGTAGAAAGTTGTTGAAGTGGGCTGAGCATGCAGCGCGTGCGCGGCGCCGACCGCTTATGATAGTTGAGCGCGGCATCGCCCTCTGTTCGAGTATTGTATATGTATATCAGATTCAAAATTGCTGGCGCATCATTCTAAATAGACCTCAGTTTATGAAAAGAAAACAGAGAGAAAAAAATCATCTAGGCCAAAATGTGATGAATGACGTCATCAAGGCCGCGGTCATCTATCACAGGCAGGCCGTACGCATCCGCGCCGCGGGCTCGGCGCGCCTCAACTTTCTACCTTAACTTTGTTCTCTACAACAAGTGCATGATTACATTACCAAGTGAATATAGTATTATATTATACTTCGACGCACTGATACGCGAATTACAGTGCAAGCGGCAAAAAAATGCTGACCTTTTTCGGCTTCATAATTCGCATTCGTAAGGTTGTAAGCTGGTGTTTTGTTCGATAGCTGAGTACTTCTCCCAAAATCTTAAAATATGATGATCCAGTCAAAACGCTGAAACATGTTTAGATTACTGTGGGCGAGCACACATCATTCGTCTTTCTCTCTGTTGGCTTGCTGAGATCCAGAGAATGTGGCTTCGTTGGCCTCCTGCTGTTCATCATAGGATGTATTTTTGTTCTGCTCCTCATTTGTAACAGCTTCCTCTATCGCTACGTTGTACTCTGCAGGTAAGTCGATACATATAGTCTGTGCCCATCACTCTACGAATAAAATGCACCATTACAGGCCAAATCTCACTCACCTATACGCCAGGAAACGGTATGTGGCTATGGTCGTTGCTCTCAATTCAGTGCTCATTCTGGATTGGGGGTATAGTGTGCACCGCACAATGCCTGCAACCGCAGAATTCACTGCCACTTTTCGACCAACGGTGCTGAACATAGTTCAGATCGACATTTTCAACACAGCTCACTTCGGCTTCAACACTAAGGTTAGCTACAGGCCTTTGTGATTGGTCATTCTACACTAAGGCGTTAGTGTATTTGAAGGCACCGTTCTACTTCTGAATCGTCTTTGTGGTTCCCGCATGAGAAGAATCCCCAGTGGCTGCTGATCAGAAAAAAGTAGAAGTATACGAGATTCCGTACAAAGCTGCGGAGCAAACTCATTTTCGGGTCGCAACTTTTGTGGAGCCTGTGGGTGGGGCCAAAGTGGGGCTAGACGATTTCCGCATCGTGTACGCCCGTTCCCGCCACACATAAAGCGCAGTTTCTATTCTATTAGGGAGTGATTGAGGAACTCTCACGAAGAGTCCCAGTTTCCTCAGTAGGTACATAGGTGCCTTTCCGGGAGTGAATTATTGAGAAAGTACCTTGGCTCCGCCGTCCGGCTCCGCCCACTTGTTCCATATTAATTGGGGATCGAAACGGGCTTTCTCGGCAGTTTTTCACGGAATCACATATATCATTCTGATCAGCAACCCTAGGAGATCTCCTTAGTGCAAAAATCTCAAAAACGATCCTGAAGTGGGAGGGTGCCACATGAAGCAGCATAAAAGCCAGTGAGTGTCTCCGACTCATTCGTTATGCAAATTTTTGAATAATATGCGTAGGAGGATAGAGAGAGCTCGTGGATTAACACATTCGCAACAATGTGCTCAACCGGTTGACACACGTGGTGCGACATGTAGGACTGCGTGCACAACCGGTTGGTCACAAACGCCTGCTTAATTGACCGCCCCTCTCCCACGTGCCACACCATGCCGAGAGCGTAAGGTCGCGAAAAGTTGTGTTAAGTAATGCTCCCTACTATTCAAGAAAATCATGGCGTTTGCTCAGTTTCTATAATAGTTCCGTGAAGCTGTGGAAAAAATTGGTCGACGAGAAGATCCAACAAAACTCTTGCACGAACCCAATATCTGATGCATAACTAGTGAGGAGTGAAGCACGAGCTGATTTGCAGGATCTGCAACGTCGTCCTCTCGACATTATTTGGTTCTCGCAATTTGTTATCATAATGTTGTTGGTCATTGTCACGATTGTCTACTGCGTCTTTCAAATTCTTGAAACTTTGAAGCGCACAGTGATTAGCAGCAACGCGAGAAAGCTGCATTCGCGAATGTTCAACCTTCTTATACTGCAGGTGTGTGATTCAGCCATGCCATAATGGGATGAATTCGCATTTCGTCTCTTATTTGCAAATATTTCTTTCCAGCTTTTAAACCCTGTTGTCTTTATGTATCTTCCCTGCATGATGAGTTATATCTTGGTACCTGTAAATGCTATGAATGTCGACTACATCTGCACTCTGACCTATTCCAGCTTTGCTGTATTCCCACTGGTAAACCCAATGATTATTCTCCACTACGTGAGAGATTATCGCGTCTATCTATTGCGACTGCTACGCCTTGATAATAGTACATTACGTCACAAGATCACCGCTCGCTCAACTTGATCATCTTCGAGACTTGTTGTCGCATAAAAATTGTTAGCTTATAAGCGTTTAAGTTACTGATTTCCGGTCTAGTGGAGCACAGGAAAACGATTAATTTGCTGTGTTGTGTCCCTCGGATTCCAAGGAAAACATGCATGTACTGACGATCACGTGTAAAAGTATACACACCAATAATGGATGCAGGAGAAGTACACACATGCAAGATTCTACACTGCCTTCACGACATAAGGCGAGGTCGGCCCGAGATTTGTAGTCCATGGGATGTACATATGTACATATCATTGCAGGAGCAGGCATATCTATTAGGTGTTAACATAAGTCCTTGCGCTTTTTTCAGTTGCGATTTTCTCCTCCCCATTGACATTTTTTCCTAACATGTTGTATATCTGCTGAAAGCCCTTTTCTTCCCTTACAATAATATCTTCGCGCATTATCACAGAACTATTGAATTACTTGATTTTTAGGCTCTTGAAGAATAATCCCAATTTGAGGAAAAACACCACTTCCTCCTTGTATTCAATAGGGACCAGAAAGCACTCGATACTTTTTGAACGTGGAAGCTCTGTAAAATATAAACGCGGAAAAACATGACCAGTGGAAGTGTTGTAGGACTAGTTTGGCGATGCTGGCAAGGGTGGGGTCATGGGGTAAGATGGCTACATCCGCGCAAATGGAGAATTACCCCAGCTATTGGATAGCTTTGAGAGTCATGACGTCCATATAGACCATACGATTCACATGGAGCACTTCCCAGGCCCTCTCGACGAAAATCTGTTTAGTCGAAGTGATTGGTGTCACTAAAACCAAATATGTCTTCCTTGAGCATCAAAATCGCTGACGGCTAACCATTTCAAGCAAAATGTCTCCTTTATACTTAGCACAGGTCGTTTGGCCAGTTCTGATGACCTTTCGAGCTTTAGTTGGATGTCAGAATAGGCAGCTGTCGGTTGCGCTGTTTTTCATTGGCTCATTGCTCCACTTCGTAGGCTCAAAACTCAAACAAACTGTCATTCTACCAAAAGATACTTGCAACAATCTTGTAGAGGAAGATTAGCGCTTTCGAGCCGTATATGACTTGTCCATGAAAGATAACAAATAGCTGGAGAAAAGTGCATCTGGAAAAAAGCGCAAGGACTTATGTTAACACCTAATATCTCAGCGCAACTGACATCGTTAGAATAGCACATGCCTTTAGAATTTCCTCACCCAGGTAAGAGAATTGCAAGGAACAGTGAATCCAAAGTTAAAACTGTCAATATCGACCCTGAACATTTTTATTTGGCTTCTTCAAAATAATAATGGTATTTCGTGCAAATAAACAATGAACTCATCTCAATTAATTGATGCAGGTGACCAAATTCCGGTGCCGAGTACATTATTTGGGCACAGTGAAAAGTTGAAGTCATAGAAGTACAGTGATTCCCAAAGATAAGGGAATAAGATAGGCCGTATATAAGGGGCAGGACCGCGGCGCGGGCACTCTGGTTGTCTGCTGCACCTCCCGCGGCAATGGGAACGTAGCGGTTTTCTCCGTGTCTCTGCCCAGCAGGCCAGCTGCCTCGGTGCAGCAGACAACCAGAGCGCCCGCGCCGCGGTCCCGCCCCTTATCTGCGACCGTTTGAAGCTCACTGTAACCTCCCACAGAAATGAGGAAAAATTAAATATTTTAGAAAATGATAGAGTCACAGAGAAAAATAGGGAAGCCTTCACAGCTATCGAGTGAATTTTCAAACATTATATGTAGTAGATTACTTGTACGTTCTCTGCTAGTAGATTACGTATAGGTGGGTGGGTTGGTGTGTAGTTGGCTCAGTGGTCCACTTTAGACTGATAATGAGCGGCTCAGAGGAAATCACAACACACGGCGGATTTGATATACGTACATAACTTCTGTGTAAATGAATTTTCAATTTCTGCAAATTCCTTTCTATTGTAATGAATCTCAACAGGTTAAATTGAAGTCATCGCCCCCCCTCAACCCCCCCCCCCCCCTGCTCCCCACCTCAAGCCATTTTCAAGAGTTTTACTCTTGGTTAGGTGACTCCACTGGAAAGTGTCTGGTAACGAATTTTCATGCTCCACCCTGGGCTTTACCTTGGAGATCCCGACTAGAGGGGCCTCAAATGGGCATTTCAGCACCTTTGCACGGAAATATTAAGTGCGTGCAAAAGTTCCGGGGCAGTTGCACCTGATTTTTTTAAACGACATAACTCTGCTCATTGTCATCGGTTTTTTACAAATCAAAAAGCGCTGGCATTCCTGTGATGTTGCCAACATGGCACATAAAATTCTTTTCAAAAGCCAGAAATTTGACACGTTTATACTCGAAAGACCGGCACATATCGTTTTCGACTAGGGTCTGTTCATTAAAAGTTTTTCAGCTGATGTAATATCGTAGAAGTTTGAAAGGTAGAATTTTTAATGGAGACTGGTTTAGAGAGTAACCTAGGGTAGGTTGGAATTTTGAACCAGTAATGGCTAATTTTCTACAGTACAAAATTTTGGTACTCGTTATCCCGCAGCAGCAGCAGGCTACCTAAGCTGACCTGTGTTGGCCTTATATTTGAGATTTTGCCTTGATTACTCCGGAAAAAAATGTGTAGTAACACTTACTTACTATGCATTCGTTTGGGAGAAATTCTTTGCAAGTGGCCCAGGTTACAGACCAAAAATGGATTAAAAAGTTTTTCATGGGTATAGTGATGGCTTGCCCAATTTTTGGGTAAGTCAATCGAGTCTGGGTCCTTGGTGGACCATTTCCTGTTCTTGCACATGACCCATTTTCCACCAACAATATTAATTCATTCAAGAAACGGCTTGTCAGAATATCTGTAGATCATATATTTGTAGACTCCACAGTGTGGACGTTGGTGTTCTTAGCTCAGCCCACTCAAAATCCATCGACTCATATTTCCCTTTTAACCAATTCAGTAAAAGTGACGCGCAATAGTTGGTTAACTTCACCATACTGTCCTGCTCACTTTACATTGGGTTCGATTCAACTTGCTAGTTTCGGTCGCCTTTGTGAAGGTTGGATTAGTGCTGCGATCACGAAGCATTTGCCAAGGTCTCATCTCCACTTGTATTCATCAGAAACCCACGACCCTCTGGTACTTTGAAGAGGACACCCTATACAAACGCAGTATCGATGCTATGGGTCGCGTCCTTTACAGATCATCCAGATTTTAATTCATAAGGCAGAAATTCACAAATTCACGAAGTGCATATACCATTAGTTTTATTCCTAAAACACAACAGCGCTGGGACACAGATTCGAGCCAAATGTGGCATGGGTAGCAGATGTCACAGGCTACCAGCGCACATGAATATCATATCGGGATATTGCAAGCAAAAAGAGAAAAACGACGTTAAACGGTGAACTACCACCAACTGCCCCGGACCTTTTGCACGCACCTAATACAATACCAACGGTGTCACTTGATGAAACTGCGCGATGTCTGCGAATTCGCGTTTCTTTCGTCGCATCTCCATAACTCTCTCCAATTTTGACCATTTTCAAAATGGAGCAGATATTCGGAATCGAGACGATCCAATCTATCTGGTGATATGCTTAGAAATTGGAAATTCGAAAATTTTTGTAGATCATGTAGGAAAATCACCTAGGGATACAATTAAGAGAGCCTTACTGCTTCGAGTCTTTCCTAATTGTATCCGCAGGTACTTTTGTTGGAATGAAGCCCTTTAATTCCTCATTTCTGTGAAGAAGTTGTTACACTGCACTATAAATCCTTTTTTCAGGTTGGGGACAAGATGAGGAGAAGAGTGGCACCTCATATGACCAGGATATGAACCAGAATACCAATTTCATCAATTTCAGCAATAATTTTCACATTTTCAGCTATTTTGAAGGGAAATCGACGTGTGAGGTCTTCGAGTGAAGTTTTTTCGACTATAACGAAACCTTCTCACTGTGATTGTGCTTCTAATCGCATGTGGATGCGATTTAGAGAAAAATTACCTTCTCATCGTTGAAAAATGATCTTTCCGATGTTAAAGTGGATTTTTTGGGGAAGAGACTACCCGCGAATTCACAATTTGTCATTCATTATGGTTTTTTAACCTTCTGCAACGGCAACAACCACTGTTCCCCTGCTCCATTTTCTCCCTCTGCCCGTGTCCCTGGCAGGCTATAATCGCGGCCTCGCTATCGCTCGAGCGATGGATCGCTGGGCCTCGTCGTAGGCTGATGTGCCCTGCGGTATTTTCGCATCTCTTGAATGCGACCGCATCTGAAAATATGAAAAGTGTTGAAAAGTATAGTTGAAAAAAAAACTAAGGTTTTGTTTTTCCGAAAATTGTGGAATGAAATCCATACTTGTCGAGAAAACATATTTCCAGGCTTCACCAGCTTGTTGTTAGAAAATCTCTTGGGTAGGAGTTTTTCATAGCAAATTTCAACACTATAGCTAAAGCACTGCTTATTTTAAAAGTTTTGTAGTCCAGCTCCTACCCGTGAAATTTTCTAACAACACTCTGAAAAAGCTCTGGGAATCGGATTCATTCCATACTTAATCGACAAAGTAAAACCTCTTTTTTCAACTTTCCATTGATAAATACTCCCATCCTATTTTCAGATGCAGTCGCATCCGAGAGGTGCGAAAATACCGCAGGGCACATCAGTCTACGGCGAGGACCAGCGATCCATCGTTCGAGCGATAGCGAGGCCGCGATCATAGCCTGCCAGGGACACGGGGAGAGGGAAAAAATGGAGCAGGGGAACAGTGGTTGTTGCCATTGCAGAAGGTTAAAAAACCATAATGAATGACAAATTGTGAATTCGCGGGTAATCTCTTCCCCAAAAAATCCACTTTAACATCGGAAAGATCATTTTTCAACGATGAGAAGGTAATTTTTCTCTAAATCGCATCCACATGCGATTAGAAGCACAATCACAGTGAGAAGGTTTCGTTATAGTCGAAAAAACTTCACTCGAAGACCTCACACGTCGATTTCCCTTCAAAATAGCTGAAAATGTGAAAATTATTGCTGAAATTGATGAAATTGGTATTCTGGTTCATATCCTGGTCATATGAGGTACCGTTCTTGTCCTCATCTTGTCCCAAACCTGAAAAGATGATTTATAGAGCACTGCAACAACTTCTTCACAAAAATGAGGAATTAAAAGGCTTCATCCCAACACAAGTACCTGCGGATACAATTAGGAAAGACTCGAAGCAGTAAGACTCTCTTAATTGTATCCCTAGGTGATTTTCCTGCGTGACCAACAAAAATTTTCGAATTTCCAATTTCTAAGCATATCACCAGATAGACTGAATCATCCCAATTCCGAATATCTACTCCATTTTGAAAATGGTCAAAATTGAAGAGAGTTATGGAGATGCGACGAAAAAAACGCGAAATCGCAGACATCGCGCAGTTTCATCAAGCGACACCGTTGGTATTGTACATTGTCATCAGCATCTCCTGGCGATACTACTCATGCTGTGAAACAGCGATGTAAGCACTCGTGTTTTATTCAAGGAAGATTGTCGCAGTAAGTTTATTTATTTTATTTTATTTTATTTATCGGCGTTCACTCCATAGATAAGAATGAGACAAAGTTAGACTGGAAGTAACTCATCATAGCCGATTCACTCCATTGTAATCATGGAGCTGAGGGAAGGGGGGGGGGGGGGTGGATCGCTAGGTT
Organism: Ancylostoma ceylanicum; assembly: GCA_000688135.1. Classification (NCBI taxonomy): domain Eukaryota; kingdom Metazoa; phylum Nematoda; class Chromadorea; order Rhabditida; family Ancylostomatidae; genus Ancylostoma; species Ancylostoma ceylanicum. The sequence goes on along the minus strand of JARK01001503.1, from coordinate 148,735 downwards.
CAGAAGGGCAGTGGCCCGCCAACACTGCAAGTCCTCGAGAGGCGCAAAAGAAGAACTCCGGATACCAGTTCAGTAGGTTCGCCAACGTTCCCGAGGTCCATATTCCGGAGACAGGGACAAACGTTCGGGTCGGCTCATAACTATACAGAGTGAATAGCCTATAGGTTAGTGATGAGCGTGAGAACAACAAAAAAGAACAACAGAAAAAAAAACAAAAAAACCAGATATAAAACCAGATACGATACTTGTTAGTAATACATTTGGCTTCCATTTTGCAGGGGAGAAGATGCAATTCAACTGTAAAAGGGAAAATAGCTTAGTTTGGTATTTCAGCCTGCATCTAATCGACTAGGTGAACCTGGAATGGACAAGATCGCTTCCATCTAAAACATTTGGCATCGAGGTTGTTCCACTGATGTTCTGACATAGCAACAAACGATCCAGCAAAAGCGGCTGTTTTTGCCTTCTCTGGTTTTATGCGATATGAGTGACCCCTCGTAATTTCCACCATAGGTGGTCTGTCAAAAATGTCGTACAGCTTCAAGTTGCTCTCTTCTGTTATTAACTTATACATAAAGACAAGATCAGCTATTTTCCTACGGAATGCTAATGAGTGAGATCTTAGGGCTTTCATACGCTCCTCGTACGATTTTTTTAGCAGTCCCTTCCGTAGAAAACATCGGTAAGTAAAGCTTTTCTGGATTTGCTCGATACTGTCAATCAGATTTTTCTTGTACGAAGACCATAGTTGGCAACAATATTCCAGCTGTGGTCTGACAAAAACTGTGAATAGCTTGAACGGCAACTTCGGATCTCTGGACTTGAATGTGCACAGAATATAGTTTGACTTGCAACTTGCTTTACCTATTATTTCTCTTAGACAGCATATAGATAGTTGGATAGCAATTTGAGAAGAAATTAAAGAAAAAACATCATAAAATGTCTGCACATCGAGGCTGGTACTCCATTTTGAGTTCCTCCCCTTAGCCTTTTCATAGAATCAGATCGAAAGTTCATATTAATCCGAAATAGTCCAAGGTTAAAGAACAAGGCAATTAGGGATGGTTTGGCAAGAGTTTTGCCGTCTTACCCTCTGATCTGGAACGCAACATTCTTAGAATAGCTACAAAACGATATTGGCCGAAGCTCAGATGATTTTCAAGAACTCTCTCAAATATTATCAGGAGATTGCTCATCTATAGCAAAGAGGAATGAGTAATTGCTTTCTCCGCATCATTCTAGTTCAAAAGCTGTTTCCTACAATGCGCAGAGCGGAAATTAATGGGATTCCATTGGTAAGTGATCTCATTCTTCAATCCTGAGTGATTGACTACAAACTTTCACTTCGCACGCCTTGTCTACTCGGAGGTATTCCAGGTATTCCACTGGCATGAATAGCTGGGTGCTGCTCGTTAATATAACATCAATTGTATACGCAATCCTATCTATTTTACTTAATTCACTCCTGATATTCGTGTTCTTCAAGTGCCCAGCGAAATCCTTGTCGGCTTTTAAGTATTCCTTCTTCTTGTTTGCTATCGTTGATATTTTCTTTTCTATAGTTCAAGCCGTCTTCGTACCGGTAAGTTGTTTGCCACATCCATCATCGCCAAAAGCAATAATTATTCTGAAGATAGCTCTGTATCCCATGTTAGAAGAACTTAATATCATCTCAAAAGTACTGTGCAGTTGTTCCTGAAAATAGAAACGGGTTCTCAGAATGATCTGCATCTTGCGACATATTTATATACATCGTAATGACAAGGTACGATCAGTCGGATGCCAAATACGGCGAGAAATATTGTAATCCGAGGAGATGATATGCTCGTATGACATACAATGGGACTCGATGGCTTTCCGCAGCCTCGAAAAGCACGCAGTGCGACGGCGCCGCTCGAGCAGGTATCCTTTCAGGGGAAGAAAACTATGGGGCTTCTTGATTGTTGGTTACTTTTCCTAATAGTTAACATCAAATATGATGAACAACTATGAAGAAAATCCAGATTCATCACTGTGAAAACAATTCCATCGCGAGCGGCGCGGTCGCGCTGCGTGCTTTTCGAAGCAGCAGAAGGGGCCGCTGCAATCGACGCCCACTGTATGTATAGTCAACTCCAAATGTCCGTAGACAAGAGTTGGGACCGCGGTGCGGTTTTCGTCCGCGTCTCTGCCCTGCATGCCACGCTGAATCCGTGCAGCAGACAGCGAGAGACCCGCGCCGCGGCCCCAACTCTTGTCTACGGACATTTGGAGTTGACTATACATGACGCATATTCAACAAAAAACAACAAACTGAGGGTGTGGAACATTCTCAACCAAAGAGTAGGGGCTGCTAACGTCTATGATTGGCCATCTGGAAGATTTGACCAATCGCAGATCTTCGCCGTACTGCCCTCCAGAGGTATAGCACATGACAACCACTAAGTGATAGTCTTCGGCACTCCATTTGAATCCAGAAGCTCGTGAACTAGTGAAATGTAGTGTCGATGACCTCAAATTTTTCCTAGAACCTCTCGAATTAGCTTTAAACAAAAGTTTTTGTGCGTTCAGATTACCGTTGGCAAGCAAACATCATTCGCTGTTCTCTCGGCTGGCTTTGGAGGATACAGAGGATACGGCTTCGTTGGTCTTCTTCTGTTCTTCATGATCTTCCTTTTTGTTCTTCTGCTCATCTATAACAGCTTCATTTACCGTTTTATTCTATTGTGCAGGTAAGTTAGCGCATGTGCTTTTTCGTTTTTTCCTCTATGTATGAGTAAATCAACAATTCAGGTCAGACCTCATCTTCTTATACACAAAGAAACAATACGCGGCTGGTATTGTTGTCTTTAATTTTGTGCTCATCCTGGTTTGGACGTACTGCGTGTTCCATACAATGCCCGCATCCGCAGAATTTACGAGCACTTTTAGACAAACTGTGCTGGACATAATTCAGATCGACATTTTCGATACTGCGCACTTCGGCTTCAATCAAAAGGTTGTTACAAGTCATTTATTCTATAGTGAGTCGTGATATAGTCGTAAGTGTTTGAAAGTGGAACAGTAAGCAGTTATCTCAGTAGCAGTAGCAGTTGAAGAAGGCAAGGGTGCTCTTTCCATCCGCAGTATGGGTAGGAAAGTCTACATACATAGTTCCTGGGTTAAAACATACCAATTTAACTTGCTCATTCGTATGCACGATATGTTAGATCGAAACGGATTCACATGTTGTGGAGAGAACTCTACCCAGTGGGATGGGTGATTGGTGAAGAATGTTCCGGTACGCAGTAGGTAGAGAGACGTTAGCCGATGGGTCAATGGGTCCCCTGCTTTTTGAGGGGATCGTCGATCTGCGTTTTAGATTCTGTCAGTTAGGCATAACCACCCTCGGGTAATTTGGTAAAAAAAGATGCTCTAGTCGATAAAGACGTGGTAATAGGCCTTAAGTCCTTGATGGGTCCATGAGAAGATCCTTAATGAGCTCATGGGTTTATTTATTACCTATGTGAAGTAAACTCATGCGAGGATTATAGAACTCCTTAGCTCTGCTATCAGTAGAAAGACCAGACTGGTATACAGTCGAAGTAGATTCCATAATGCGCACTACAACTGAGAACGTCTTATTGGAGGGAAAGCCCACCAAAAAATATAGTCCATGGAAGGATAACTCCAAGGTTCAACAATACCAAAATGGTAGAACTCAGAAAGAAAAGGAAAACAAGAAACATGTCGATAACATGTATAAACATATTCTCGTGAAAAAAACAGCCCATTTCCTTCGCATCAAACGTTTTGATTGCAGGACTTACAAGGTCATCCTGTTGACATCATCATCTTCTCACAATTCTTCATTATAATGCTTCTAATCTTTGCCACAATCATCTATTGCATACATAAGATTCTGAACACGTTGAAGCGTGCTGCGATCAGTAGCAACGCAAGGAAGCTGCATTCACGAATGTTCAATCTTCTTATATTGCAGGTGTCTAATTTGATTTAATTTTATTTATTCAATTGTTTGCAATTGGGTATACCACTATAAACTCCTCACTCACTGTTCTGCCATCCAAAACTTTTTCCTCTAATTTGTTCCATTCCAGCTATTAAATCCTATTACCTTCCTCTACCTACCATGCATGATGAGCAATATTTTAATAGCTGTGGGTGCTATAAATATTGACTACATCTGTGCTCTGATCTCCTCCAGCTTTGCTGTATTTCCACTGGTGAACCCGGTGATTATTCTTCACTACGTGAGAGACTATCGCATGTATCTCTTGCGCCTATTTCGCCTTGATAAGACACTACGTCACAAGGTCACCACACGTTCAAACTGAGGAAAACTGTAGATAATTTTCATTGTATAAACGTAGCTAATGTTCCAAAAATATCATTTGGAAGAGGAAGAGTGCGGAGTTCAGACTAACCCTATAAATCACAAGTTGTTAGGCGAAATCCACAAGAGTCAAAAGTCCACAAGAGTTTTTTTATTAATTGTATATGAAGAGTCACATTTTGACTCATCGCAGTGTGGAAAAAATAGATATTTTAAACTTTCTGTGCATTCCACATGCAATTTAGTGTTCAGATTATAAGCGTTATGCTACTGTTACCATGAACGAAGATTACTTTATTGTAACCTATGTACACAGATCAGTGGCAGACGCAGAAAGTGGGCGGAAGCGGAGGGGGGGGGGGGCGTGCGAAAAAAAGTGGGGTCTCCGCCGTTTTGGGGACCCGGAAAAGAAATAAAGTCAATAAAAATATTAATCAAAATAAAAAACAATAAAAATTATTTAAAAAATCTAGGAGTGGTGAATGCTTGCTCGTTTTCCTTTTTATTCCTACACTCCATATATGTAGGTTTTCCAGAATTTCATCTGCTTACCTACTATGCCCAGCCGGGGCAACGCAACCACCCGCACATGAAGTCAGGTGGGAAATCGTGCCAAAAGCTGCAGTGTTTTACCTGTACAACCATCCACTACAATAATAAATTTATTGTAAACTAGACGCTGTGCCCGGCTTTGCTCGGGTGTTTCATTTCTCTCGGCTATTTAACGCTGATGATAGAAATTGTTGAATCCAATTAGTTCCTCAAAGTACTCATTATTCTTGTGATCAGCCCAAGTAACCTACTCTTGCCACAGAGCAGGTGAGGTTCTTTGTTAGGTGAATTCTTCTGAACCTTCCTTGTCATATTTACGTTCAAAGTGTAAGAGAACCCCAGTGGACGTGTCCTTACCTATCACTAAGTAAAGGGAACCCCAGTAGGCATGTCCTCCTCGACCCGTGGGTGAAAATAGTGAAAAATCAATAAAATCGATAAATCAATACTTGGTGCAAAATGATTGTCATATTCGTGTTCAGCGTATTGGATAACCCCAGTAGACATGTCCTCCCCGACCCGTGGGCGAAAATACCGAAAAATCAATAAAATCGATAAATCAATAATTGGTGCAAAATGGTTGTCATATTCGTGTTCAGCGTATTGGATAACCCCAGTAGACATGTCCTCCCCGACCCGTGGGCGAAAATGCCGAAAAATCAATAAAATCCATAAATCAATACTTGGTGCAAAATGGTTGTCATATTCGTGTTCAGCGTATCGGATAACCCCAGTAGGCATGTCCTCCCCGACCCGTGGGCGAAAATTACGAAAAATCAATAAAATCGATAAATCAATCGATAACCTAAAGTAGCCTAAAACCTCCGTCGGACCGAGTTGTATATGTGTGCAAAGTTTGGTCCCGATCGGTTAATTCTCCGCGATTTCTATTCGTTACATACATACACACATACACACACACATACATACAGACATTCATTTTTATATATAGAGATTTAATTCTTCTTAACATTAATCTAGGCAAGTCGACAATTAATACTTCATATCTGATTGAGGCTAAGCACTATATTCTGGTACTGCGTACATTATTTGGGCACAATTAAAATCTGAGGTCCATGATGGCAACAAATAAAGGCATTTCACCAACACCGCACCAAGATTAATCACCTGATAAATAGAAGTTTTCAACAGTGTCAGAGATAATTATCCTTGAGAATGAGAATGACACGAAGAAAGAAAACAGGGATTGCATCACAACAAATAAGTAAATTTTCCAAGTGTTATGTTAAATTATTCATAAGTTAATAGTCAAGTAGGAGAAAAAGCTAGACAGATATCGAACCCTCTCTAAAGTCTGTTTTTCCAATAAGTACATTCAACAAGGCGCTCCGGCCCTCCGCATTCTGACGAAGAGCTTCGTCAAGTACCGCTTCGGTAGAGCTTACGTTCTCAGCAGACAAAGTCGATCCCCAGCCACCTAGGGCCACCGCAACATCATCATAGCGGGTGCGCTGAATGCAAACAAGTATAATAAAGCGGTTCCTACTGAAGCTGTTACTAAAATGACAGAAATTTCAAATTTCAAAGCCAGTTGTGCTCTTCTACTGAACTGCTTTGTGTGTTATCCTTGTCAACACCACGAAGAGCAACGACTGAACACCTGTTCTTCGAACGTCGTAGAAGTTTAAAAAAAAATTAACAAAGCCAAAAAAACATACGTCTAGATCCACAGCAACGCTGCTGTTAAACATTGGTATTTGTTCTCGAGCAATTTGTGTCCAGCAAGCATCGTTTCCGATCACTCCAATAACTGGTAGCTTGTGACGCGTAAAAGTATCATATTCCATTATTGAATATCCTGACGATCCATCACCCCACAATATGTAAACAGGGCGATTTGGATGAACAACCTGAAAGGAAACCAAAAATACTTCAAATAACGTTCGGAATTTCAAAAAAAAATTGTAGACAGTGTCATCGATTTTCACAAAGCCTGTAGCTGTCTACAAATCATCTCAATCAATTTCAGCTGCTAGTAGAAAACTCGGTGCAAACACCATAGAACAACTCAACGGTTAATGTTTTGTGCAGTACTGTTCCGCATTCGAAGACTTACTTGGATAAACTACTATTTACCCAAACGAAATCTTAAACAAACCTTTGCTCCAAGGGCAAAGCCGCCCCCAACTCCTAGTGTACCAAAAGCTCCAGGATCAAGCCACTGCAGTGGTCCACGTGGTCTCACTATGTAGGCAGCAGAGCCCACGAAATCGCCTCCGTCAGCCACAAGGATCGCGTCATCAGGAAGTTTCTAAAAGAACATCGTCGAGGAAAGGAAAGCACGATCCAGTCCAAAATGGATCTGGTTAGAACTACTCCTCTAGAAGAAAAAGTATCTAGAAAAAAGTTCTGCTAGATATATCGCAAACTATTATATTCAAGCTTACAACGAGTCAAAGGATGTCTGAAGGGCAATTTATACCGGATGCGACCATCAGGAGCACGCATCCATTTGCGAAAGATTTTCGATGCAGACCGGTCAACGCGGCATCTCAGACATTCGCTCGGGAGTCCCGCCTGACAAAAACCTCTCTTATCACTTTCGGGACAAAATCAGGAGCTCCGGCGGGAGACATCATTTTGGTTTTGTTGCGGGATTAACCCGAGAATGGTGCGGGTTTGTTATTGCCACGTGGTAACCCTTATCAAATGAGGGGTATA
>JARK01001503.1:121324-136177 GCA_000688135.1 Ancylostoma ceylanicum | reverse complement strand
GAAAAAACCGGTGTGACCCCCCCCCCCCCAGGCAACAGGACAACACTTCAGGGTGGCTGCAGACAGAACATCCGAGAAATTCAGAGCTGAACATGATATTTACTTATGGCCCTGCATGAACTCGTGTTCACGTGTTAACCTTACAGGTGTTTCACATATTCACGTGTAAATCACGTCTTATCATGTAACTAAAACTCAGCGGTCATCAATAAATGCCTATGTCTACAGTGCGTTTAGCCAGGGACGATAGTTGGGAAGACATCAGAGAGAAAAAGAACGCGAGTGTGCGTGCAGCATTTGCAGAGGAATGAGAGAAAAGCAGGTTGTCCGCACGAATACTCAACTACTGTCGCGTATGAAACAGAATATACAGCAGGTGAGCTTGCAAATCGTTCATAATCGATTTCATTACGCTGCAGAGAAAGTGGAGAGAAATCACACCAATAAACGCAATTCTCAGAGGCAAAAAGCATAATTTATGTATTGCACGCTTATTAGTACAAAAACTGTAAGTTTATGCATACATAAGCAACTAACTCCGGCCGTTTTTTTTCTTTTTTGAGATAAAATGCATCCAAATGAAACTTCTCAATAGTGTTTTCATCTAAGGTTTACCAGCTCCAATGACGGACAAAGGAAGTTATATCAAATATCCGCTATCAATGCCGACAATTTCAAACATAGAAATAGGAGTCCTACAAGGGCTGAGCTTGTTATGAAGGTTGCTGATGAATTTGCATAGCACCACTTCGCCAACACTGCTTTCCACCAAGAAGCCCACCTTGTTGTCAGAAAAGCTAATGCAGAAATCTTGTAGAATCATGTGCTTTCTGGCACGTAATAAACATTTTCTTGAAAACTAGTTCTCTTCGGTGCTGTATGTATTGAACCCGTATTTACCAAGGTGATAGTGTCTATCACTCAGTCCAGTGATTAAAAACCTGGAAACAGGAGACAACAAAAAGATGATAACGCTGAGAGACCATAGGGCAGAGAGGTGAATACATATATTAATTACAAGAGCCATGGTTTACTCATAGTAGGAAGAGTACTATGGCCATAGATGGGAAAGAGACTGATAGCGTGGAATCGGACGAGAAAGCCGAAGTCTTTATGAGTGAGATGGTAGAAGAGCGGATAGTCCAAAGGTCGAAATAGAGTTTGCTGCCGGGGAATGCGATAACGAAGAGACCTGTGAACCACTGAAAACACAAGGCCACACACTGTTTCTCTCTACCTACTAAAATGTTGAAGGCATTACTTTAGGCAGTTCAATCTTTTTCGACTTATTATTAGCACAAGGGATTATAGTTAGGGCCAAATAATGCATGAGATATATTCGATATCGAAAATTCGACTTCGAATTGGCTAAAATTTCGGGATTTCCGTAGAAAAAGGAGAAGTTGTTGAGGAGTCATAATAATACATTAAAGTCCTATGTATAATCTTTCCAAAAAATACTTGCCTCCCGCTAAACTGCGCGTCGACTGAGCCACGTCGCAGCACGTATGTACAGTGAATCCGCGCCGACGAGGCCGTCAGAGCGGTCGGCGGCGCGTATTCTTTTAGCTTCCAAGTCGTCCACGCCACAGCCAGATCATTGGCTGATACCGTGAAGATAACGGTGAAACGTGATACGCAGATTAGAGATGGTGACGTGGAGTGCTGGCAAGCGTGGCTGTAGTGCTGGCAAGCGTGGCCGCCTCTGGATCGCCGACCGCTGTGGCGACCTCGTCGGCGCGGATTCACTATACAGTCTGGTAGCATACACAGGGCCCATGACCTGACATTGTCCGCAACTACGTCCGCTTGATTTCTAAGCCTACTTCAGGCACTATTCCACTTGTTCTGCCCCAAAATCTCAAAATCAAAAATTTCTCTGAAACTCCGTCTAGAGGGGTTATTTGGCATGCTGATCACGAATATCACATTGATTTTGCACGGTAACCCCATCTGGGTAGGGTAACGGCAGGGTTAGGGTAAGTAGGGTACCTCATAGAATCCCCTCAATTTTTGCCCAGGGGGGTTATTTGGCATGCTGATCACGAATATCGTATTCATTTTCTACCGTAACCCTATTTTTGTGGGGTTACGGTAGGCATACGGTAGGAAATACAGAGAAAATGCCAATCTCAGGGAGAAGACGAAGGTGGCATGCAAAATGATGCTGATATTCGTGATCAGCACCTCAAATAACCCCCTTGTGCAAAATTTGGGCGAATTATATAAGGTGCCGTATCTTGGGTTACCCTACCGTAACCCCACAAACATAGGGTTACGGTAGAAAATGAATACGATATTCGTGATCAGCATGCCAAATAACCCCCCTGGGCAAAAATTGAGGGGATTCTATGAGGTACCCTACTTACCCTAACCCTGCCGTTACCCTACCCAGATGGGGTTACCGTGCAAAATCAATGTGATATTCGTGATCAGCATGCCAAATAACCCCTCTAGACGGAGTTTCAGAGAAATTTTTGATTTTGAGATTTTGGGGCAGAACAAGTGGAATAGTGCGCTACTTCATTATGTTTTGATGTGAATTTGGTGTCATTCCTTCTATTTTGGCGTGCTGCATCCATCTCCTTCGAAAGGAATTCTGTGGCGTTCTCCCATCGCTGGAAACAAGTGTGGTCGTAGTTGCGGACAATGTCAGATCATGGGCCCTGTGTGCGCTACCAGACCATACAGTCCTTCTCAAAAAGATGGATTGCGCGTGCGGTTTCATAGCGTTGCGGCTGCAGTATCGCGGCGGGACCTACTCGACCCTCTCACTCAGAGCATGCTCTCTCCGCATCCCTCGGTTAGGTCCCGCCCCGATGGTGCAATCGCGCAATCAGTCTATCTTTTTGAGAAGGACTGTATGATAATGCATAGCGGCTTAGCAGATGGGCGGTGAATGCCGGAGGCAAGTATTTTTTGGAACGATTGTAGAACTGTTTTTTCTCAGTATTTGAATTTCTTGGATCGGGTTCCGAATTGATAATGAGGGAGGGTTCTTAGATTTTTATTCGGTCCTGTAGTCTGTTTCAAACGTGACCATATGTATATACGTAGTTGGCTACTCGTGCAGATAACCTGCTTTTCTCTCACCTCTCTCAGTTCGCTGCACATTCTCCCGCGCTCTTTTTCCCTCTGTTGTCTTCTCAACTATCTTTCCTGATGAAAGCATTATAGAACGGACCTTGCAGTCGTTTGAACGATAATTTTCTAATTTCTGTTTTTTGTGTTTTTAATGAGCCAAACGCAACTAACGAGAAGCTGCTAACTTTTTTAATTCTTATCACTCTGCTTCCTAATCCCCTTGATAACAAGTAGCAGTCAGATCAAAATCGAAGCAGATGAGAGAGACCCATTTCTTAGCAAATGTATAGAAATAGACGGGTCTCGAAAATAAACTGCACAATAAACAAGATTTGCACGATATGAAAAAAGAAACTGCACAACCTCACTCAAGTTCGCGCTAATTGGTTGGCCTCCCGCTTATCAGCATTTCTTAGCCTATCAGTCCCTTCCAAGCAAACTCCTGTATCAGAAAAAAGAAACCTTTCCAAAATTAAATCAATGAGGAAAACAACCACTTCAATTTCCGACATCCCAAAGCAAAGACGTTGTCCACCAGCGCTTGACCTACCCCAATCGATAGCAACCGCTCTCACATGACATTTCTCAATACGGGATGGTTGGAAACATTTGTACAACGTGCTGAATCATCCCAGCAACAAAAAAAAAACACTAAAAAAGGAAATGGGGTGCTGACGTCATTTAGTCGGGGAATAATTGTGAGGTGTGCATATTCGCGTAATCCCGTATTCTCTCACATCTTTTCTTCGTCTGTCTCTTCGATGACCTTGGTTCTTGATTACTCCGTGGTAGGATTGGTCAAATTTCGCCGATATTAGTATCAATTATCATTCGCGATCGCACATTTCGCTCTACTGCATGATTTCATCACCTTTGCTGCCTTTCTGCTCGAATTCTTTGAAGAATTTTGTTTTTAGGCGTTATTCTTCTCTCTCCATCCTTTCAACTGTTTTCTTATGTTATTCTATCAAAAATGCATTGTTTGTTGGATTTAGAGTATTTGTTTGGACTGTTCTTCGAATTTTGTCGTAGTGATGGTATACACATTCTCGTCGCACTGATTTTTTTTTCAGATGACAGATGATGAGAATCAAGTTCGACGGCGTGTCGTTATCAAAGAAGGAAAAGATGACGTCATGCTATTGCACGAGGACGATAGGATAGGAGATGCTGGCTGTTACACAACAGAGGGAGAAGCTGAGGATGATTCGAAAGGGTGATTCTTTTTTTAAACTATTTCTCATATGAGTTCCACAGCAAGCGCCGATGGGAAGTGCGTTCTTTGCGGACTCGGGAGACACGCGGCGCAGCCGCATCGCGCGCGCTGGAAGCGTCGCCGTGATAGCAGGCCATAGGGTTTTCTTGATAGTTTGTTAGTTTTCTTGAGTGTGGACATCAAATAAGATAGAAAGCGATCAAGAAAACTCTAATCCGCTTTTATGAAGGCGACTCTAACACGAGCGGCGGCGCATGTTTACCGAATCCACGAAAAAAGTACCTACATCGATGTTCACTGCATTATTTTCTCGTCAAAGTTGTATATATAGAAAAAATGTTGGAAAATTTAGATCTAAGAGAGTAGTGAGACGGCGATCTCGGAAGGAATTGGAGCGGATTCATTTCCAAATGGTGAACGAACGGGTGGTCGAAGACATCACGTTGGAGGTGCTCTACAAGCCTCACACGCTAACAATTCTCGCCTGTTTATGCGCATTTCTCTGCTACAAAGCATTTTCAGGGTTTGATTTTTCTACAAGCATAAATTACTTCGTAATATATACAGAAAACTCCAGATGTAGTGGTATACACAATTTGTTAAAATTTCTCTAAAATTCTGTTTTAGAGATGATCGAGGAACCGACGAGAATGTCTATGATGGACTTATGGGTACTTTTGCTTTGTTCTTGGTTGTCAGCGCACTTGCATTCCCAAATGGTGAGTTCATAATATTCCGCTTCATGTAATTTGCTACATAGTTTTGAGCATTCAGTCGTTCTCTTATGATTTACAGTTTTACTATTCTGAATAATTGTTTCAGTACTTCCCTATTACCTTTCCAGGACCATTCATTAGGCCGCATCCAGTTTTGTGGAGGATTATTTTCGGCATGTCCGTGGTTTATCTGATGATCTTGCAATTCACTCTCTTTCAAACATACGCCGACATAAAGAAAGTGCTCTCCTGGTTGGATCCTGATGGTCTCAGTCATGAAAAACTGGTGGAGAAAGTGAGTAAATTTTGTAAAGTTCGCAGGCATTTCCAAGCTTTCCTAGCGTAATTATTTTTCTTTTCGAAGTGAGGATGCGGGTGATATCTTTTGCTTTTTTTAAACGATACATTGAAGGAATATGCTGTTAACTGCTCTGACGTCACACTCGAACGGATTTGGAGCCACATGGATATTTTTGCTGTTGGCCATTTTCTTGGATGGGCTATGAAAGCCTTGTTGATAAGACATGGCATATTGTGTTGGTACATCAGCATTGCTTGGGAGCTAACTGAGGTTCTTCTTTCTCCTTTTTTCTTTGCAGAAACCTTACCCTTGTTCCCGTCGACTTACACACATAGCTGACGAGTTCTTGTCGAAGGGTAGTGAGAATATGTGTTTCCAAAAGCTTTTAGTTTGATGTTCAGTGGAATTGCTTTTGCGGACATCTTTGAATTTGAGGGGTTGAACCGTTAAGCTGAGTCGAAAGAGTGCTAACGATTCTAGATTTTACCTCCTGTCTGAGTGTGAGTCACTATGAGACAAAAAGCGGCGGTGCGTTACCCTCATTGACGTCAAAATTGTGCGTATGAGGTATGGTGAAACGTGAAATCGCGCATGAATGAATGCGAGTGGACCGTGAAAAGAGGAGACAGGGTTTGAGAGAACTAATCGCTTGGAGCTGACACGCCCCTGTTTTGCCTCAACATGATCCATACCCTTTTGTCTTGTTAGGCATTGAGTGGGTCATAATTTTAGGTGGTCTTCACAAAGCTTCTGCCCAATTTCGAAGAGTGTTGGTGGGATGCGATTATCTTGGATGTACTGCTCTGCAACGGTCTGGGTATCTGGTTTGGCCTGAAAGTGTGCAGCTTCTTCCAGATGAGACAGTTCCATTGGGAAAGCATCAAGTAAACTTCATTTTCATACATTTTTATGTGCATTTTCAACAAAATACGCCAAATTTTAGAGATATTAAATCTCACCGCGGTCGTTTCAAACGTGCAGTGATGCAGTTTCTACCTGAAAGCTGGACTGAGTTGCACTGGTTCAATTCGAACGCTTTCAAGCGAACGATGGCTGTGTACCTATTTGTTTTGATTTGGCTGGTAGGTCGCAGCTTTTCCCGTTCCGTTCCTGTGGTCTTACAATGTTTCCACAATGTTTTCTTCGATTTCAGTTAACGGAGTTGAACACATTCTTCCTGAAACATGTATTTGCCGTGGACACAAAACATTCCTTCGTATTTTGGCGCATTATCCTAATTGCACTCATTTCTGCTCCATCTATCAGGTATTTCAGTTAGTTAATTATCAAGAGCGTTTTTACATACTCCTCTACATCTCAGGCAGTTCTACTTGTATGCGACTGACCCCTTAGTAAAAAGAATTGGTATGCAGTGCTGGGTGTACTGTGCAGTTACAGCCCTTGAAGCGGCAATTTGTATAAAGTTTGGGCGGCACATGTTCCCTGACTTACCTATTTATCCTATAATTGCTTGGATAGGATTTTTGGTCAGTTTTTTCTGGATCAGTCAGGGTTTTTTTTAGGTGTTTTCACTCTACTAATTTCAGGTAGTCGGAACATTCTTCAGCATTTGGTTATCTGTGTGGTGGGCACGTTTCATATCGGTACGCGTTATAATGCATTTATTTTTATTTTTGTTCTTTTGTTTTCGAGAGCTCTGTGCTACATTAAATGAGGATAGGCACTTACTTCTTCGCTACACTTCCTCTGCTTTCCTGCTCCTCTATAAAAGCAATTTCAAAATGCCGCTTGATTTTCTTCTTTTTTGCATGACCAAGAGTTAGCACTTAGAACATGTTTTTATCCTCATCCTCATGGTCTCTCTGCCTTTCTTCTTCTCACTCTTCAATGATTTTTCCCTTGAGAGCTACTAATTCTTACGAAAGAAGATGCTTTTTGGATTTGTTCCTAAGTTAAGGATTTGGTGATTTTCCTATAATTCCACGACGATCGCCTCTCGTCGCTTAAAGATATCACTTCATCTATGTTCCTATATTTCTCAGATAATATCCTTTAGGACACGAAGGAGTTCGATTTCGACGGTGAAAAGCGTGTCTGCTACATTGATTCTTCCCACGAGAACCTAGGAGCAATCCAGGATGACGTGCGTCGTCGTCGACGCGATCTCGGCTTTTCTGAATCTGACTTGCAGTAGTCCTCGAGACATTTTCCTCTCTCGAACAGGGACTAGAAATTTTCATTCTAAGTTCATTCAAAGGGTTATTGTCCCGGTGAATTTCAAAATTTTTCCCTTGCCATCCAGTGATTTTGTCGTGGTTCAGCTACTCATTTGTTTTCTTGGGGTTGTTTCAGTAACGTCGCAATGCTTTTTTTGGAAACGGGTGTCACCAATATTTTCTTATAGGAGATGCCAGGAAACAAATTAAAACTCGGAGTTTCAAACGTTGAGTTACGTGCAAGAGGTAACCGCGGAGGTTTTATTGTGTGTAACGTATGTTTTGGTGTTTTACGTTCGGAATAGGGAAGTGAGGCTACTTCATGGTCAGGTCTCAGTCGCATCATTCACTTCTTTTGACAATATAGGGACCCTCATTTGAATCGGTAGCTTGGAGTCAAAAAGTACTTCCCAGTGCTTATCTCAGGAAAGAAATGTTCAGCTGGAATGGTTGATTGCTTCGGTGGCTTTTGACCATAGTTTTTTTCACCGTTATTGGGTGGATATTTGAAAAAAAAAACTCTTTCTTATGCATTCCTAAATCGCTGCTGGCGTGTGTTCGTCACACATCTGGAAACTGGTGTAAAAGCTCCCTTTGCTATACTCATGTTCACTTCTATTGCCTAGTCTGACACGAAACTTTGCAGTTGCCATATTGTTCATTCTATTGTGGTCGGAAGATCGTTGTTTCCTGTTGATTTTTTCACCGATGAGTGCTTCACACAGGCAATGGTTCCTTATTAACGGTCCTGGTATTCCCAAGCATTTTAGAGTCGCTCACAGGCCCCATACAGATATTCCACTAATTTCATCTTCAGAGACAACGCTTAAGCTTTTTAGCCGCTATGAACTTGTACCCTCATTTTTGAAAAAACTAGGTCGCTTCGTTTTAGTTTATTTTCCGGATGGTGCTAGATTATTATTCAGATCCATGGAAATGCTCAAAATTTGATGTTGTCTTGTTCATCTGAAAAGTTGTTGCTTTTGTTGTGACTTTTTGTGTTTTTCTTTAGCCCATTCTCCGGTTGTGCTTTGTGTTCCGAGCGTTTTCCACTTTCTTTTCAGAATACTCGAGGCACCAGTCGATGATATTGAATATTAATAAACTTATATTACTCACTTGAGGCAACAGCTTTCATTATTTTGCATCTCTGCACGGATTATAAGAATGGGAAAATTTTGATAGGGGATAATATGCATGTGTGCCGACTCCGAGTTAAATCATGTTTGTCCAAGTCCAAACGTCCGTAGACAAGGGTCGGGACCGCGGCGCGGTGTTCTTGAGCAGGGACACAGGGGCACTGCATGCTCGCTGTGGTTGTCTCTGTCCAACAACGCCACGCTGCGGTCCCGCCGCTTGTCTGCGGCCGTTTGGAGTTCACTGTATGCTATATTCCTATAGGATGAACCGTGCCAACTTTCGCAACGCTAACCCTCTTTCTATATCGTTATCTCTGGCAGCCGGGGAACAGGCCGTAAATCCGAAACCGATCCGAATTTTGGCACCTCTTCCTTTACTGTCGCTGGAGAAAAATTGTACGAGTTGTATCTTATCTTATCACACTAGTTGCATAGAATAGTGTTTTGATATAGGAACTTGCACGAAATAATTGAGGTTGAATAGCCGCGGCGATAGCGTTTCTATGAAGTATGCCATGGGCCTTGGTTTGATAAGCTGTTTATCTTTAAACTTCCTGACCATTTTCAAAACAGGGCAACAGAGTTTGTTTCATTACCAGGTTTATGCATTCAAGGGTATGGTGGTCTCCTGGTGAGTACTCTTTGAAGATTCACCATATAAGGGCAATTTATACTTTAGAGTGGATTTCGTGAAACATTGCATTAGTTTTCAGAGATAGAAAAGCAATCTGCTTTCATCGCAATGGAGCTTACGGTGGCAGCGCTCAACATAACATGTAAGAATTACGTTCATTGTTCTTTGCTGTAAATGAGACACAATGAAATATATCTAGAAAAGCAGACTTTGTGGTCGTGTAGTATGTGGCCTTGGTTGTCCCAAAAGTAGCTTCTCTTTGAGAAAGCAGAACGCTATTTGTGAGCTGATCCGTGGTGAGCGAAAAGAGTGAGAAATTCTGGCTCGCTATGGAGATGGGTGTGGAGCGTTGCAATTGGGAAGGGTGTTGCGGTCGAGATTGTAGTGTATTATAATGCGGTGCAATGTCTTTCTGAATGAATATCGCAGCTGGACTAGTCGGGCTCATGGTCAGTAAGAAGCACCTACATACTCGATAGCCACTAGGAAAGTAACCCAAACGTGTTGTACATCCAGAAAAGGCGCTGGGGAACGTTGCACGCAGTGTTTTGTAAATGATCACTTTCGTTCATAGAAAAGTGCAAATTGAAAGCAACCAATTTCTATCTTGTCCGGATCGTTATCCGGTGCTAATGGCCTAGATAATGGCCTGGATAACGGATATACCCTGGGTAAACGGTTGCGGCTAATCCACCCAACTCTGGTGCACTCGCAGCCACTACTTCGCGACTGTGAAAAAGTGATAGGTCCTACAAGCCAAACCAGAGCCGACGGATTACATATGCACCGAGTCTCCTCAGAACTGTAGGAAAGTGCGTCGCGGTGGCCATTGGCGGTTGCGAGGCAAGTTCTGCGGACTACAGAACTTGTGGAACCACGAGAATAATTTGTGAGCCAGAAATTCTGAAAAAGAAGATCCTCTCCCGCGACGCTAAAACCACACGATAGTTCCTCATGCTAACTAGTGGGACTTACATACATCTACACGTGGTAGACGTCTACAAGGCGTTTCGTACCTAAACCCCTCAAAAATGCCGATACCCAGGTCAGAAAATACTCCATTGTAGGGTTCTTCATTCTCTGCTTTAAGAAGAAGAAGGATGTAAGTTGATTTCTATGCTCGATTTCTTTGGCAGCTGGTATACCCCTCGAGGAGTATAGCACCTCGTATGGGCGACTTCATTTTCGATACGTATTGATTGTGGGCGGTCTGATATCGGCGACTGACCGTCCGCAATCGATGAAGTCGCCACGGCGACGGCGATAGTAGGTGCTATACTCCCCAAGGAGTATACCCGCAGCCTTTGTGTGTTATTATGCAAAGTTGGAAATCACATCCACAATTTTGGCCCGTATGCATGAACATCCCCGCTGGGGAGGGTAGGGGATCAGTGAGGCTGTCAAGTACTGGAGTCATTTCAAAGGCTGCAAGCACGATTGTCCACATAAGAAATCTCTTGTGGATCCCTTACATATGGGCGAAGTGTTGAGTCACGTGCGCTCCTCTTTGGTGTTCACGAAGCGAGAAAATTTTCTGAGTGGAGGGGATGTACATCCCCTCCCCTCAGAAAATCTTCCCACTTCGTGAACACCAAAGAGGAGCGCACGTGGCTCAACACTTCGCTCGTATATAAGGGATCCACAAGAGATTCCTTATGTGGACAATCGTGCTTGCAGCGTTTGAAATGACTTCAGTACTTGACAGCCTCACTGGTCCCCTCCCCTCCCCAGCGGGGATGTTCATGCATACGGGCCTTTAACGAAAATTTTTCTTTATTGTCCAAAACCTATAGTGGGTATACGACGTAGGAGAGTAAGACACATCAAGATGAAAACTCCAACATGGTTAGTTTTCTATAAACATATGCTATTTATTTTGTTCAGAAGAGAATTGTTGGAGGATCGAGCATTCGTGTCATTCCTAAATCAAGGTCGATAGAAATGGAACCCACTCAACGTCGCAACACGTACACGCCTGTGATGGAAAAGACGCAGAGAAAGACACAAGATAGTGAGGGAAAAAACAAAGGAACAGTTGCGACCGCCGAGCAAATTGAAAGCGGCACGAAATCTAGTGTAAGAATAGTATCGAGTTATACTTGGCTGCCTCTCTATCGAGACAGCTTCTTTTTCCTCCCAAAAACGCGCATGGATTCTTCTGTATTAGTCATTTTGTAGAAAAAAAGTCGTAGAAGTAAAAAAAAAAACTTGCCACAATATACGCACCATTTTAGAGCTTATTCTGACTATGAGCCAGAAAATACCGACTTATGCGTGCATAAGTGAAGTATATTTTGGCCGGACCTTGGCTTTGAAATCAAGGTTCGGCCAAAACATACTGTCTGTTTCAAAAATCTTGCCACTTGGCAGGCTTCCAAGATGAGGTAAGTATTGTCAGTTGTCATAGGCGAGACATGTTCTGGCACGTTTCCAGTTACTGATAGCGCTCAATTTCCTAGATTTAACGTGTCTTGTGTAGCTACACGCAAAATATTTGAAACAGATGGTACTTTGTCGGTTTCCTGTTTGAAACGTTGAATCTACGATGGCAGTAACCCTGAACAACAACAAAATTCCAAAAAAGATCCTTAAATTAGCGGAAGAGCTGGCTTTCTGGTTCCATAGCCGTATAGTATGTGCGACATGTGGACGACCACTAAACGCCGGCCACGTACAGTCCTTCTCAAAAAGATAGACGGATTGCGCGTGCGGTTTCTTAGCGTCGCGGGTGCAAAATCGCGGCGGGACCTACTCGACCCTCCCACTTAGAGCATGCTCTCTCCGCATCCCTCGTTCAGGTTCCGCAGCGATGGTGCAGTCGCGTAATCAGTCTATCTTTTTGAGAAGGACTGTAAGTGGTGTTGCACTGGGAGGTGCCATGTCACCTGTGTCGCTGTGTTGTTGGTGCCGCAGCACCGGTGTTGTTGCATACGTGACTGCAGCAACACCTCTTTGTCGCTGTGTGGAGGATGGTTGCGTCTCGTGTTGCCGTGTCAGAATAAAGTATCGGCGGCTACACCATCCAGACCAAAGCACCAGATACCATAACCCCAGAGCATTTTTTCTTGAAACTCGAGATTGATCCTTGAAAGCGCTCTCAAACTCGGGTTACGTGGTCTGCGGGTGAGTTATATCACGTAGAGCCTAGAAAGCGTACGTCGAGGATTTCGAGTAGACGTTGTCTGTAAAGGAAAATTCTCCAGCAATACGGTGTCTGAAGTTTCGGTCTGGGTGGTGTTCCATAAATTACTCTATTCCAACGCAGCAACACCGGACGCAGCGATTCTACGTACAGCTACAAGGAGGTGCTGCTATAGTGACCCAGGCAACAACATCGGTGCTGCGGCACCTACTAATACAGCGACACGAGTGGTGCGGCACCTTCCAGGGCAACACCACATCGAGCACCGCAACACCTTTGACGTGGTCCGCTATTTAGTAGTCGTCCACTAGCTGCACGTACTATGCAAACCTGCAACCAGAATGTCGGCTCTTTAGCAAACATAATTAAAGTATGTTTTGGCCGGACCTTGGCTTTAAGTTCTCCGACAAACCACAAACCTTGATGTTCCAGGACGAAAAGAAGAAGGACACAGCAGAAGCAATAAAATTATTAAAGGTACATGGTCAATTAATTTCACTTCGAAAAATAGAAGCTATTGACGAAAACAATTTGATTAATTAGTAACAAAATAACTCGCTCAGCAGCACTAATAATTATATACATATGTATTGGATTTATTTCTAGTCAGCAGTAGCATTAACTGATGTTGGCCGGCACGGTCTTTTCCATGCTATAAATTCGCCAAAGTGATTTCGAGATACATACATATTTCACGCGCAGTGCGGATAAATTATGATGCATTTCTATTCTAGGACTCAAACAAAGGCAAGCTAGGGACTGCAGAACTACCGAATTCAAAGGTAACTGTGTCTCTGAAAGACACTCACTAAAAGATTTTGGTTTGTAGTGAACTCATGTATTGCGCTACATTTCAAGGCAAGATAAAATTATCCTTCAGGGTATTAGTGGGGGCAAGATCAAGACAAGGATTTTTTGTGTATCTTTGGTCCTCCTCTATCATCTCATTTCCACTTTCTTCACCTTCATCGTGGGCATTTGCCATCAGTCTTTCGTCGTACTCGCTTTTCCTCCAAGCGTACGATGGATGAGAGTAGTGAGAGTACCTTCATCGTGGTTCAATAGTGCAGGAAATAGATGAACAGAAATAAATATTTACTTCACTGAAAACATGAACACATTTATTTTTTTCCTTCAAATTAGGTGCTTTTCAGGATAATGCAAAAGAACAGCTAAAAACTCCGGAAGCGGTGAAGGACTCAAAAGTGAGCAATGTTCAGTATATGTTGTAGTTCATGTGCGAAAATCTCCAACAGCTTTAATACTATCATGCGTAGCTGCTTAAGACTTCACGTTAGAAAAAAAAAAAGGAAATCGTCAGATGATGCTGATCGCAATCTCAGGCACTTTTAGAGGACCGCCCGAGCACCCCTTATTATCTTTGAGGACCGCCCGAGCACCCCTTTTTATCTAAGCGGACCAGCCGCGGACCCATCCTTATCTGGACGGACCAGCCGCGCACCCCTTATTATCTTAACGGACCAGCCCCGCATCCATCCTTATCCTAGCGGACCAGCCGAGCTACCTAAATTGTGGGCGGAGCAGCTGTGATAAGCAGTATCATCCCACGAAGACTTCAGTGGTGTTTCATTCTTTTTCTTTTGAATCGATGCAGACGCTGAAACCGTACAAGTTTCGTCTACATCATAGTTTCGCTCCTCCTTCGCATGTATGGACAGAATTTCCTACTGTTCCAGTGTGATGTGAGTCTTTGCTGTTCTGAACTTTAGACAGAACTTGCAAAATGTTCAATTCTTGGTGATTTACAGGTTTGACTAGAGTGCAACTGCCAGAATCTCCATTTCGAACTCTTCATCTTAAGTTTTTCCTAGTTAGACTACCAAGCTCCAATGAATTGTAAGTCTCATTCAAGGCCCACTGTGACCCTTGAGTAACCCTAGAGGGAAGCATCCTCTACACTCAAATTATCTACTATCTATTAATTGGCACTTCATGTGTGTGTGTGTGTGAATCTGTGCACGAGAACCAGCCATCAAAAGTGGAAAATACCTACACCATCGTGTTCAGCGCGTCGAGTTATGTACGAAAAGGTTGCAAATTTTGATTTTTACCTTGATTTACAGGTGTTTTGGGCCACTTTTGTCATGTTCAGACATGTTAAGAACCGACTGTTGTGTTTACCACAGTTGGAATGAATGAGATAAGCCCAGACAGTATAAAAGGGAAGAGATGGGTGGGATCACTTTATGTCGAAGAGAAGGAGCCAGAACGGCGAAGAAGGTCACTGATGAGGGGTGACGCTGTACGGCTGGGGCCGGCGCCCGGAGGGGGGTGATAATGCTATACGGAGGGTCCACTTTTGCGGCAACGGTACGCCGGCGTCCAAAAGTGGGGGGACACACCTAGAGACGTGTCCAACTGTGGGAAGAAGGGCCACCGGCGCCTGAAAGTGGTGAAACGCCTAGAGTCGGGTCCAACGGTGT
>JARK01001503.1:70866-121117 GCA_000688135.1 Ancylostoma ceylanicum | reverse complement strand
ACCTAGAGACGTGTCCAACTGTGGGAAGAAGGGGCGCCGGCGTCTGAAAGTGGTGAAACGCCTAGAGTCGGGTCCAACGGTGTGATAAGGATGCGCCGGCGTCCAAAAATGGGGAAACGCTCAGAGACGGGTCCAACGGTGTGATAAGGATGCGCCGGCGTTCAAAAATGGGGAAACGCCTGACGTCGGGTCTAACGGTGTGATAAGGGCGCGCCGGCATCCAAAACTGGGAGAAAGCCTGGAAACGGATCCAACGGTGGGGTGAGGGCCACCGGCGTCTGGAATTGAGGAAACGCCTGGAGACGGGTCCAACGGTCCTACACAAGGAAAGATATCGCTTGCCTGTTGCGCAGCTGTGGAAAGGGCGCCTCGGACCCAGAAAGCTCGGATGTGCAAAAACGAGAGTTTTGATAAACGACGAATGGCCGTTGTGGTGTGAGAGAGATGCCACATGAAGGCAACGCGAGCGAAGCGAGCACGAAAAGAAGCCTGAGAGTCCGGCGTCAGCCGGACGATCAGGCTGGTTCTATTTAAGGGAAGAAGGAGTCATTACACTTACGCAGAGTGTAGGTCCAATTCATGGCTCACAAAAGAAGTAACAATGTGAGCGCATCCTCTCCATACTTCATCTAAAATCAAAACTTGCATCAATTTTGAACAGGACGTTTCAGTAGCAAACGAAAATGTGGACCGAGGAGAAGGAGGTGTTCGATTCGATGGAAAATATTTCTGACTTTGGACTATTAGCATTTGCTGCTGAATTTGCTTGGTGCGAGAATTCGAAGAATTTAGAGAAGAAACTTGCGAAAAGGGCCCCTTCAATTGTGAATCGATCCAATCTCATGTGAAATTTTTCGAGCGGTAAAACAAAGTAAAATAAATTTGAATTACAAATGTGATGTCACTGTACTACCTTGCTTTCCCACTAAGGAAGCACTGGAGTGGAACGTAGAGACTACCGGAGCTATTCCGAGCTTCTCGAAAATGCCCGCGGCCCGTCAAATATAGGGTGCTCGGCCGGTCCGCTTTTAATCAGAACCTGACCGCCCGCGCACCCAATTTTTTTCCAATTTTCATCCCTTACGCGGGCCGTCAAATTTAGGGTGCTCGGGCGGTCCTCTAAAAGTGCCTGAGATGGTGCTTATTCACTGATACACTCAAGGTGCGCAAACCAAATAGAGGCGTAGAACCAGAATAAACAAAAAATATTTTGATGCAAATGGTGTGTATTTCGAGGTGGCGTGCGAGCGCACCGCCTGCCATGACGCGTTCTGGCGATCGATACTCAGCTGGTTGGGTGCTGCAGCACCGTCAGCACTACGCCACGCGACATGGCGGGCGGTGCGCCCGCACGCCACGTCGAAATGGACACACTATACATAATTCCTTATGAAATTGCCGCGAACCTGTTTTTGAGTTCGTTCCTCTGTGAATAATTTGGAAGAGCTTTGATTATTTCTACGCATTGGAAAACCAAAAATATTTCTAGTCTATAAAAAACATGCAAAAGGTATCGCTGCAAGTCAGATGGTTATCTCCATGTTCTCTTTTGCTTATTCTCCGTAGGTGTATGTGCTTCATTCTATGCACATCTGTCCGAAGTCGAAGTGATATGGGTTTTCTAATCCCTCTCGCATGATTTTTACACACTCGAATGCATTTTTTTCAGGACAACGTCAAAAAAGCCGTAAAAAAGACGCAAACAGTGAGTTTCCCACAGCTTATAGGGGTCATTGAGCTAGCTTGAAAAGAAGTTTTATAGGTTAAGGCTATACTCTTTTGCTGTAACTGATTGAAATAGATAGAAATTTTGGCATATTCCTCATAGCCGTACCCATATGCCTGTATTTTTGCTGCTCAGCTGCGCTACGCACTACTACGAAATCTGATGCGATGTACATTCACAAAAAATCATACTTGTACTCTTTCTTTTGCTGTAGTCACCATGGTTTCCTTTTTTTAAGGGTTCAAAGTCAAATGAGAATGTGCACACGGCAGAAAAGTTAGGCGTGAGTGGATACTCTTAAAAAGTTCTACGTATTTTCCACAAGTGTTTTTTGTCACTCATCTCCTGAAAAAGATGACTTTTTGCTAAATTTTCCAGAATGACAAAAACATCCTTAGAGAAAAAGCCACTCAACCAGGAGATAGCAAAGACAAGGTTACTCCACAAGAAAAAATAAAGGTGAAGCCAGTACCGGAAGAAAATATCAAGGATAAGCCAGTCGCGAAACAAAATGAGAAGGAAAAGCCTGGTCCAAAAGAAAATGCCAAAGCTAAGCCAGCCCCGGAACAAAATGAAAAGGAAAAGCCTGGTTCAAAAGAAAAAGCCAAAGTCAAGCCAGTTGCGAAACAGAACGGAAAGGAAAAGCCTGATTTGAAAGAAGATGCCAAAGTCAAGCCTGATAACAAAGCAAAGGCCGAAGATAAGCCTGTACATAAAGAAAATGTCAAATCCAAACCCGCTCCGGGAGGGGACGTTAAAGCCAAGACCGCCCTGGAATCCAAACCCGCTCCGGGAGGGGACATCAAAGCCAAGACCGCCCTGGAGAAGAAGATCGAAGACAAACCCGTTCCGGTAACTTTTTCTCTAAAACGTATTTAGCTAGCTGAGATGGTCTGAGGTCTCTTTTTGCGCTTACAGTGAAGTTTTCAGGACGAAAAAGAGAAGAAAAAGGAGAACCAAGAACCCGTAAGCTCTTATTATCTTCTCTTTGGTGTTCTTGCCTTCTTACAAACGACTGTGGTTTTGGTACATGTCGGTTGCCGACGACAGCAGCAACATGCACCTCTTGAGGCATCCACTTACACAGCGACACCGGGGCCGCACCACCAGTGTCGCTGTGTAAGTGGATGGCGCAGCACCCATGTTGTTGCCCAAGTGGCTACGGCAACACCTCGTTGTCGCTGTAGGAAGAGATGTAAGGGCACGTGTTGCTGTGTAAGAAGATAGTAGCGGCGGCAACACCATCCAGGGTGAAGCTCCAGCTATCGTAACCCTGGAGCTATTCCCCTTGAAACTCACGATTGACCTTAGGAAACACTCTCAATCTCGGCTTATTTGATGTATGGGCGGGTTACATCATGAAGAACCAAAAAGAAGTACATCGAAGATTTTAACCAAAACTTGCCTATAAGTACCTGAGTCACATTGCCTAGTCCATGCTATTGTTTAGGAATCCAAGACTGCAGAGGAAGGCGACTCTCCGAAGAAGAAAACTCCGGTGATTATTGACCTCCTACGTTTTCTCAAAATTGAAAAAGTGGTTTTGGATGAATAACTGTACTAAACGCTTGTGTTTTCAGCCATCCTCCAAATCACCAAGTACAAACGAACTGGAACGAAAACATTCTGAATACATAATCTATCGTGCAGAAGTGAAAGGGAAAGATAAAAGGAAAACTAAAGTCAAAGAGAAGTCAAAAATGATTGGTGAGCTCATGTTACCCTATCTGATCCAGAATGTTACATTTCGACACCTCACAGAATAAAAACTCTTCAGGAAAGTCAAAAGTCACGCGTAGCCCTAATCCGAAGGGATATATTGAATCAGTCGAATGCTGATGAGTATGGACAGTGATGAGACACTTCTGTGACTAACTTACATGCGTACTCTTGACCTATGATACAGTTTCAAATATTGAATTAATCTACTTCGTTTGTAACACCTATTTTTCATCAATGATATGGTGTTCATTTTAACGAGGATGAATAGATATTTGTTAGAGTTGTGCGGTTTTTGTGGTTGAAGGTAATCTATTTATTATGGATGAAGAAATCAAGAATTTGACCCTGAAGACGTCACTTTCAGCGTTTTGTAGACCTCAAAGGTGCCAATAACTCCACCCGCGATGACGTGCTCTACTTAAAAACATTTACATATTGAGTTCATGGAGACCTATATCTCTATGCCATGGAACACCTTCAGACAACGCGCTCATCGAGAGTCCCTACCACTGAATTCAGGAGTTGGCAGAATAGTCCAAGCAAAAACGGATGTATTCTGTTCATCACGCCACAGGCAATATTCTGGATAAACATGCCAGTTTTCCAAACATCAGTGAAAGTTGGAAGAAAATCTCAAGCAGGAAGATTTGAGCGCGTGCTGCCTTGAAAGGTAACACCTCTCAAAAATATACTCTGTCGACTTGTTTGCATCGTTGGAACTACGACTGCTGTGCTGGGAGGTGCCGCAACACCTACATGTGTCGCTGTGTTAATGGATGTCGCGGCATCCTTGTCGTTGTGTAAGTTGCTACAGCAACACCTTGTCGCTGTATGAACGGATGTTGTGGCGAGCGTTGCAGTGTTAGATTCTATAAACACTGCAAGTTCTATAAGCAGCTGGCAATAAAACAAAGTTTTTTTTTACAATATTCATTTCTCATACCCTGGTCATCACAGGAAAGCACAATAGTGGTGTAGTACGTTTAACATGGCAAAATGGCAAAGTGTGTTGTATGTACAAATTCCGCATAACGATACGAAACTCGCGAGATTCCATCATTGAATCAAAAATGATGTCTTCGAAAGAATGAGATAGCACTGAAACAAAACTAAATAGGATGCACATAATTGGTTAGCGCATTTTCATCGAATACGTTTCTTTTGGCTTCTTTATTCGCTGAGAAGGGCCTTGTTCGAATTCATTCACTAAACTGAACTTCGATTGCTCCCTCGTTGAAAGTATCGCTGGGACCGTTTAACAAATTTTCTACACACCTCTTTAGCCTAGATAATTAATGAAGAGAGTTTCTGTCAATAACAAGATTAAATACGACGAGTTTTAGTGACCGAAAATTGGCAAAAGGACCCACCTAGTGGAATGCTCTATAGATATATGCTATCAAGTCTCCGGCGAACGTTTTTGTACAGCATTGGAAGGAGGCTCTCCGGATATGTTGTGTTGACATAGGGCGCAAAATCATAGAAGATTGTTCTATTCCGGCTCCATCCTCCAACATTAATGTCTCGGTAGTGTCTATAACAAAGCGAGACGTGAACAGCTTTAAATTAATCACAGCATGGTTGTGCCATACGATTCTGAGGTGTTGTTCCTTGCTGTTAATCATAAAGATCAAGTAGGAGCAGACCTAATGATAGCTTCTTCTGGAGGAACAGTATATATGGTATTGTTTCCTGGGAAAAATACTGCAATGTTATGAACATCCATTATAAAAACCTGCAATAATAATACCAGGAGACTCACTTTTGGAACATTCTTATTTTTTTTACCTTAGTTGGATCCAGAATGCACTTGTCTAGCGTACCAGCAGGTGCGATCTTCGTAGTGTTGGTGAACACCAATGCCGGAAGATGAGATAGGAGAGTATTCTCGCCCTCAACAAATGTGTATGCAATTCATTGGAATTCCTGCTGGGATTTGGAGAGGAAGTAAAATTAATAGAATTTTTAGTTATGATAAGAAATAGTTTTAAAAAATTGTTTAAAATATAGTTATAAGAATAAACTATCAAGAATGTACCAATAGAAAGTTTTTATTTATTTTGTAAAGTAATTTCGACTGTTCAATCTGAGAAGATCAGAGTGTTGCAGTGGCAGATGTGATGTTGCAGTGGAGGTGCTGCACCACCTGTGTCGTTGTACCAGAGGGCGCAGCAGCACCCACATTGTTGCGCAACTCACTACAGCAACACCTCCTTGTCGCTGTATGGAAGCAAAGACGTCACGTGTCGCTGTGTTAAGAGCAAGTAGCGATGGGAACACTACCGTGGCTTTGGATGACGAAATCCCAGAGGATTTTTCTATGAAAAATGGGGCTAGCTTTGAGGAACGTTCCGTTACGTGATGTACGGATGGGTTACATCAAGAAGAGCAAAAAATTCGTGTATTAGGAATTTTGACGGGACCTCACTGCCAGCGTTTGTCATCACACCAATGGTAACCACTAGTAATGATTAGGAAACATCCTACCTCATATGATTCCGGAACAGGACTTGTTCGTAAGATGCGCCGAGGTCTGAAGTACATAGCCGAGTAATTGCGCATCAGTTCACTGAAATCGTCCCATATGATCACTTTAAATCGTCGTAATAGTACTCCAAATGCTGTTCAAATACTTCAGTGTTCATATACTTCAGTTGCAACTCTTTCAGTTTTGCTGTGTGGTTGAACTCGGCCACCGTTTAGCTGTTTGAGAATGCCGGCTGCCGGTTATCACCACGGGTGAAAGCTATTCAAGACAATTTGTGATTGCGCTGTGTTTCTGTAGTTATATTGTGATGGTCAATTGCTACTGAACATGTACTGCCATCAAACAGCAAAGCAAGTGAGCAAATTCTTCTACTGTCATAATTCAGCAGCGGCCGATAAGACCACACCTCCACCGATAGGATAGCTCTTTTTTAAAATTTTAACTGTATTTTGACAGGCACCAACGAATGACTTCAAAATTAATACTATTTCCTTGTGATATTGAGTAGCAGGCTACATCGTTACAGCCTTGAAAGATAAAAACCATCCGAAAACTGCAAAATGTTCAACATACCCTACATAATCTTTCAGCTTAACGTTGGTGGTCGGCGTTATGCGCTCATCAAGGTCAGAGAAAATTGCATATCTTGAATGATGACGACTGCGCTGCAGACAATCCTGAAGTGAACTATACATGAGTACAGGGCAAGGAATTATGTAGTACAGTAGTCTGAAACTTCCGAACGGTCACCTGTATTCCTACGAGTTGCCACTCCATTCCTGGTCGGTCCCTTTGCCGACGGAAATGGATTACTTCTGCTTCACCACTTTTGACGTAGCTTTCTATTAGCTTAAAGAACATTTTTGAGCTTAAAATAACAAAAAAGCCTGTGATTGGCACACATACTTCATATGTATAGTTATCGTAATCCTTTACATAGAGGTAAAAGTGATCCAATCCCTGCAGCTTGTAGTGCTCAATCTCTTCGGCTAGCATCAACCATTTGGCTTCGTCATCGTACATCGGTGCAAGACAAAGGGACAGAAAATACCTAGGATCTGCTTCTTTTGTGCTTTCGGCATCTTTTGGCATGTGTGCATGCTTTTATAATATTTGCACAAATACATATGTATAACTAACAAAGATATAATCCATTCACAGCTCACTCAGAGACTGTGGAATGTCTGTGGTACGAAATCTTCTCAATTTTTGCATGCAAGCTAAGCATATACGTAAAAAAATAGGAGAAACTTTGAAGCAGTAAAAGTGGCACATTTAATTTTGTAGGTGTTGAAGATACTTACTATTCTGTGTTCGATCCTCAACTGAGACAAAGGTGTTTATTTCATCATCATCTTTCATAGTTAAACTCATGTATTTGGTTCCTGTCCGACTGCAACAATGAACAGCAAATTCCGGGTATACGATGGAACGCACTGGAGGTAAGATCTCTTCTTGCTGTTCATCGAGATACCGACAGAAAATTTCTTTCCTGAAAGACCAAATGGATAAATAGGACGAGGATTGAATCAGAGGGGATGGAGAGGAAGTAAAGTCCGCGCTATCTCTGCGAATACGCGGTCGAAGATTTCGCACCTTTCAAGATCCCTGGAATCTTTTCAAGATCTGTATGTAATCTATTTTCAAGATCTGTATGTAAACTTTTAGTTTTTCAACGGCGATTTTTCCAAAAATTCTTTGATACATCACCAAGTTTCTTCGCTAGCGTTGCTTCATGAGAAATCATGTATACATACTTCAGAACAATAATTTCAAGCCCTCCTATTTATTCCTTCCACCCACCCTGCTAATCCATCTCCGTCCATTGTAACGACAGAGTAGTTCCGGTAATCGTAAGCACCCACGAGCTTCATCATATAGGGTGACCACACATAACGCCTATTAGTTGCAATGTTGTACTGTTGAAGTATGAAGTCGAAATGTGGCACACAGTCAGAAGCATTCAATGGCGTTGGTCTTTGTACGACTTCTGAAATTAAGGCTCATAATATGTACTGGTAATGGAATATGGTTGAATCGGAACATCAGACATATAATGCTGCTCACGGAATATGCGTAATCGCCACTTGGCTGACCGGGTTACCGTTACTCAACGTCGCTTTGACGCAATAGATTTAATTCATAAACGATCTGTACCTTTGCTAATCAGATATTGAGGGCCTCATGAGGCTTATT
The DNA here is from genome assembly GCA_000688135.1 of Ancylostoma ceylanicum. Lineage (NCBI taxonomy): Eukaryota > Metazoa > Nematoda > Chromadorea > Rhabditida > Ancylostomatidae > Ancylostoma > Ancylostoma ceylanicum. The sequence continues at coordinate 112,985 of JARK01001503.1, read as the reverse complement.
CATAGTTTTACAAGAAAAAAAAGACCCACTGGCCCATAGCATCAGCAGGGAGTCATGAAATGGCAACCACGCAAGGCTATCTCATAGAGTGCGCATTGTTAGGAGACGCAGAACGCGAAAGTTTTGTTAACTAGGTTTCGCTCGGTTATGCATTCATAAATTCTAGTCGAGGAGTCCCAATTTTTGAGGTCACAAAGCCCTTTTGCGCTAGCAGCGCTCCACACAGCGACAAAGAGATGTTGCTGTAGCGCTTATGTAGTAATCTGATATGTCGTTGCATTGAATGACGCCACCAGCCTCTAATGCAACGCCACAGGTGCTGCGGCATCCCTTAATGCAACAGCAGAGGTGATGGGGCACTTCTCCGTGCCAGCATTCCAGAGCTGTTACAACTACTACATATTATTATACACGACTTGTTACTAATACTCGTTCCATTCTACTTATGCATCAGTCAAATCATAATAGCCAGTATTTGATTATTTATCAAGCCTGTGGAAGAAAGAAAAAAACAAGGCGAGAGTGTGGAGGAAAGCGGAAATCGGTACAATCGCCAAAGGCTCAATATTTAAACGATCTGAGGGATAGGCGACCTTTTGATCCGACTCCAGAAAATGTTTTTGATTTGCACAGTTTGTAGGTAGCCTAGTTGGTTATTTATTCCAAGTGGTCTGTCGACAAACCGGGAACGAGTGTTATCGCTAGGCGCGTGGCGCTATCCCGATTCAAATCACGGAGCCACAGAGTGCAATGGAGGGCGGATCGGAACACTGAGAGGACCAGCTGCCGATATGCCAGGAAAAAAAAATTTGCATGAAGACAAAGTGCGTTTTGAAAAAGTGCATCTGAATGAAATCTTTTTAAAAATCGCGTCATCATTTGGAAAAATTTCGACCAAATGTCGACAAACGGTGAAACTTATATACTCTAAGAGGCTTTATGAATTCACATATCTGATAAGGATGAGGTTCACATGGCGTTGGACACGCTTTGCATGGATATCTGGCCAGGTCGATGCCTTTTTATTAATGTCCTTTTGCAATAGTTTTGTTTCCGCTCATAAAAAAATGCAACTCCCGATTTATTTTTCATCGGCTCATCGATTCCTTGGTAGAATCTGTTAGAAACGCTCAAGAATATGGTGGCTATCACTGGCTATCACAAGAAAATACTCGAGACGATTACGAATGGATCACCATCGGTCGCGGACAGAGACTGTTCGCTATTCCATGACCAGCTTTAGATGCAAACAATACCGTTGCTCAAAACAAACCTCACCATGTTGTGGAATTTCCTCCGTGAATTTTATTTGGTTGATAAATATCGGACCGTAACCATGGTATATAATGTCTACATAAACGAACACCATGATGTATTTGGTTGCCACTGCTGTGCAATCCTTGAACAGGTTTTTGAACATCTAAATAAAAATGCCCATGACATGTAAAACTCATGACATATAGAAAAAAGGAGCTTTTCATGGATACATCACGTTATAATGTTCACCACTAAATACGTACAGGCATCCTTCTGTTGGATAGGTTTTTTTTCTCGAAAGAAAGGCCTATAGAGGAATAACATCCGGAAAATAGGCTGTAGTTTGTTCACAAGTACACAGAAATCTGGTAATAACGGAGGAGAGGGACTAGCTCATTACTTTATGCACATTTAAGAATGGATGAAGAAGGAAAAAGGCAGTAGTATGATCAAGCGAAAGCGGTCAATATATGGAAAAAAGCCCATTTCCGCATGAAATTAGTCATTCTCATCGTTGTAATGATTGTGCTATTCTGGAAAAGAAGCCAACTGAACAAAGCTTCGGAATCCAGTCCTAGATGTTTTCTATGATTTATAGCCCAGGATGAATGGTGTTTCAGACATGTTGATTGAAATTTCGATATGAAGCCCACTGGCCACATTCAAACTTAGTTCCAGTTCCTTTTTTTTCAGTTTTTTTCCTCAGAGAGCTAGAGACCCGACATGCGCGCATTCATACCCAATTAAACGCTTCATTGAGTATAAAAGCTTCATGGCTTCCTGGACATGAGAAAGCAATCACGTTTGTCCCTTGGAAATCACGAATACGTTCTCACGAAATCCGTTCTATGTGGTGTTGTTTCAGTTAGTCTCTTAACACAGCAACACGTGACGCTGCAGTTCGTTACACAGCGACAAACAAGTGTTGCTGTATTGGCTTATGCAACTACATGGGTGCTGCTGCCTCCACTAATGCAACAGCACAGATGATTAGGCAGTCTCTAATGCTGCGGCATCCTCACATTCAGCAACATAGGTGATGGAGCACTTCCTCGTGCAGCGGCACATGGGGTGCAAAATCATCACGTGAGATTGGTTGACTAGAGGAATGAATTCGGACTGCCATTTGTTTGGATCGCTGTAACGCTACACCACTACTGCACGACAACTGCATGGGCTTTGACGTAAGCTAAATTATGATTTTTCACTTCACTTTTTCTTGATTGAGCATCATTTGATATTTGCCTTTCTCCTCAGAACATCACACAATTCAGAATGCAGCAGATGCTCCTAATTGCTCTGTCTATGTGGTTGGGCAGTGTGTCAAGCGCCACCGAGGATAGGGTTCTTGCCAGGTGAAATCCATACATTTTTGACGCAAACGTATGCCTGAAAAAGATTTCTCTCCATTCGTTTGATTTTTCTAAACTTAATTTTTTAAAAACTTGAACTCCTCAATTACATGTGCCCTTCCCTTCAATACATGCGCTGTGCGGACGGGATGATGTGTATTCACAAAAGGTGAGATTGTTTATTTGAACACTAAAGTAGTTTTCAACACACAAATAAAAAACTGCTCAATAATAGTGGATTTGCTCTTAGAAGCAACGGCACTCATTCACTCAATGACATGGTCCTGTCAAGGCTTCAGATGAACAGTTGTTGTACTCTCCACGATTGAAACTCACTCGTACATCGCGTAACCTAAGTTTGGGAGCGCTTCTCACTGTCGATCCCAAATTGCAAGGAAAAAAAGGTTTTGCAGTTGCGGTATCTGCAGCTCCGGTCTGCGTGGTATTATCACCGTTACTCCCTTCTAGCACACCAGCACGTGACGTAATGATCATCTACACAGCGACAAGGTGTTGCTGTAGTGACTTGAACAGCAACACAGGTGCTGCAGCATCCACTGATACAGCAACACAGGTGGTGCGGCACCTCCCACTGCAACACCACTTCGTGCATGCGCAAACAGAAAGTCGCTCGTCAACTGTAAATTAACGAATTTTTTTCGGACTTTCTCCATTGTTTACAGTCAGTGCCATAGTATTTAGATACATCATTTCAAGCAAGAAACAGAAAAAGAGATTTAGACCGAATCTTGCCTCTAAAGGGAACGTCCATTTCTGGCCTTTCCTCTTTCAGGCGTGAAGGGTGCCATTTACGAAGCACTAACTGCGCGACTGTGTGAAAACCACATTATATGTATGAAGAAAGCTTTAAATAAGAAAGAATCAGTGAGCAGGAAGCAGTGTAGAGACGGAGAGGATACGTGTGAGAGCGTATAAGAGGTAGAGAGAACGAGCGGACGCGCAGGGCGTAGGATATGTGAGAGTGTAAACGACACTGAGAAAAGGTCTTAGAAAAGGCAGCTGGCGACGATGGATGTCCTACAGAGCAATCCGCTGGACCGCGCCGTCGAGGTCGTCCAAAGGGAAGTTGCCCGAAGGCATAGGCCTAAATACTAATTTATGAATAAATACGGAGGTTTCGTGAAAAGTGAGAAAAGGACTACAACTCGTCCGTGGCTCAGAATTACTCGCAATTTGACTCGCTATATCTGCATAGGTAGATCATGATTTTTAGGTTAATCCCACAGTCGTGATAAGCCCTCACATGCTAAACCTCATCTAGGGAAAAAATAAAAGTCTTTGATATGATTTTAAGGTTTATGTGCGATGGAAATATCGATTGTGGTGACCACTCTGATGAAGATCCCGCTCTATGCTCGAAGCCGCCAGGAAAAATAGATTCGGTTAGTTAATGAGAAATTTGACATTGTTTCAGCATACAATCACACCCATGTTTTTTGTAGACAAAATTCCACTACGGGATCCGAACTAGGAAATGTCCGACTACATGGTTTTTCTGTGTGGACGGCTCTAACTGCATTGCATCCCGCTATGTCTGTGATAACTTCAAGGATTGCCGGTATGTTCCCGGGAGTTTCTGGACAACCATATGTCCAAAATATGAACCGAAGTATTTTACACTTTTGGCGTGCTATATGAGTTCTCATTCATTTTTCATCATTTCGGGTCATCATGTTTGTAAAGAAAATATCTTATCTTTCCAGAGATGGCTCAGATGAAGCAGAATTTTGCCACGGATGGAACGGCATGAAAAGAAATGCAAGTGACAGGATTGTTTACTGAAGTTTAGATGGATAACTCACAACTTCTTGGTATCATTGCCTTCCGCCCAGCCACGCAATAAAAATTAAAATGCCTTCAATAAAATTTGCAATAACATCCAGAAAGACTAACGAAATTCAACTTTCACAAACTTGGAAAAGATTCCCTATGTGGACAGGTTTGGTGTTGAATCTTTTCGTTTTCTAAACGAATTTTTTAAACTAACACGCGCACATTCATCTTGCGCTTGAAACAGTAAGAGATGTAGAGATAGCCGACGTTACCCACTAGGGTGGTGGTCAAAATTAGACGTTACCCACTTGGGTGACGGTCATAACTAGATGCAAACTAAATTGTCGGAGTGACAAAGGCTACCCATGACCGCGTGTTGCGGCCGCTTCATGAGTTCTTTGCGGGTAGATCATAAATATCTATCGATCGATGTTCGCGCACCACTTCAGGCGGAGGCGCTCGCTATGCCGATCCTGTACTTGTGATCCACATTTGTGTGCGTTCTTTTTTAAATTTTTTTTTGGTCAGTGTCTTCACAGCAAATTCCACTTCAAGCCATTGTCGCATGTAGGAAAGTACAGTACGCGTCGATGGCGGTGGCCCATCCACAGCTTCTACAAGGACGCTGCGCAACCGCACCGCACGCGCCGGAACCGATGTCGTCAGCCGTCGGGGCGTTATTTCTTGGCGCTCTTCTTCCCAATTTGGTGGTCTTTTCTCTTTTCCATGTTACATAACGAGAAATCGCATAATAGCAGCAAACAACGACATCGATCTCGGCCCGCGCGAAGCGGTTGCGCGGCGTGCTTGTCAGGCCCGCGAATGGGTCACTACCATTGACGCTCATTGTAACTGAAGCCATGTAAGCCACGTAAAACACACTTAAGAAACTTCAGTAAATTTCAAAGAGAGTGATTAATTTTATTTTATTTTTCTTCACACGGTTGTTTCATCTTTTCCATTATCGTTCATGAACAAATTGAGGCGAATCTCTGCATCTCTGGCATAGGAATCCGCGCTATCCCGCATCGTCTCATTTTCCATTAATGTTGATGATCCTATCGATCGATCCACCTAGATAGGAAGGTATGACAACAATGCTCTAAAAAGCGAAAAAAAACAAGAAAAATGGACACCTCGTCCGGAAGTGTTGTTAGCAGCTTTCTGTGTACGAGTTGCTGCAATGGCCGTGGCTTCGTTGGTGCCGTGAGGATCACAGACGACCTCTCTAGACTCATAGAGTCCGGACGTTCAAAAACTTCAGAAGCGCCAGTTGTCGATTGTGGACGGAACGTTAGGTTTGTGATGGACCTGACGCAATACATCATTTAACAAGGGTAGGCACAAGGTAATCTATTGCCGTGCTGTGTACTGGTCGCAAAGATGGTGATCAGAAGTGAAAAAATCCACAACTTCTGGATGACCTTGCTTTTTTTCTGCAAAAGTATTTTGCTCCTTGTTCCTATTAAAAATGCACAGTACAGTGAGCTCCAAAAGGCAGGGTGATATGGGCGGGTGCCGCGGCGCGGCTGTTGGGCAGAGACGCATGGGAAATCGATGCGTAGTTTTCGATACTAGCGATTTCGAGACGTTCGTCACCCATCGATTGATAATGCAGCTAAAAGAGCGCTGTGCGGCAAGGAACCCTCTGTCGTCAGCGGTCTCTGCGAGCCAGCGCTGTTCCCTCGCCTATGTCTGCGCCCTCTGCGGAACGCCATTGCTCCCTCGCCTAAATAAGCACTCTTGCTCCCGCCACCCCCGCTGTCTGACTCTCACCTCGCCGCCTTGGGAATTCGCGCGCGGCGGGTGACGTCCGTAGGCCCTATTATCCGGCTTTTTGGAGTTCACAGTATTTTCGACTTCTACTTTACTATAATAATGTATCTCATTGTTTTAGTAGACTTATAGGGCTAGAGCATTTACAGCCAAACAATCAGTGGCCCATTCTTCAAACATAGATGGTTCACGCAGCATTTCTGGTCATTCATTGATTTGTTTGAATCTATTTGGCTTCCTTCTATTCAAGTATTTATTTTAAGTTAATCTTGATGAATTCTGCTTCATCCAAAAACATATTCTGGTCAAAACTCGTGGGGGTAGTCTTTCTGTAGATCACATAATCAGAATTTTAGAGCACTTCGTAAGCTTCTCCCGAAGTTTTCAGGAATAGGTCGCTTTTACCGGTCTCCATAGTCTCGCTTTCAGTAGCATGGACCCAGGGTTCTGCTATACTACTCTAAATGTGCTGCTATACAGCCGTACAATTAGAGGACGGCACCGTCAACAATCGATACGTACCAAAACCAGTGTGACATCATCGCGAGTGAAGGCGCCGCGCTTTTGAGGAGTATAGCAGCAACCCTAGCTTCTGAACCTGTACACTGTCTATAGTCTGTTCCACACGCGACGATAGTTGAGTATTCGCGCCTATTGTCTGCTTTTCTTTCCCACCCTCTTCAATCGCTACGCACTTTCCCGCGTTCTTTTCCTCTCTAGCATCGTCCCAACTATCGTCCTCAGCGGAACGCACTATACACTCCCTTCTTGATGTTTTCTCTGGAAACAAAAAAGAAGAAAAAGTGTCAAGTTCCACACCGTTGTTTTTCACGATCTCCAAAGGTGTTAATGGCGATTCCAGCGTTTGATAACGGTATACTGTCAAACGAGTCGTTGCTCCTCGGAGTCGCTGAAGGACGTTCTGGCGAACGGTGTAACTGAGAAGAATCTCCTGAAGACAAAATATTTCAAGAACTCTATCAAATAAAACTAGAGGAAAATCTGGTCAATTACCTTTGGAAGTGGAAGGCTGTCCAGATAGTTCATGTAATCGCTTCGTGCTAACTTTTTCCACAGAGATATATCTTAGTGGAGACGGTGCGCTAGGCACACTTACACTTTTTCCTGGATCCAGATCGGCGTACTTTATTTTGCCTGAGCTTTGGGATGAGGTCTGACTGCCGAAAGTGGTTTCAACGTCGCAGTAGCCGCGTTTTGGTGTTAGGTCAATTCCGAAATCGCGGATGGAAAGTGGCGGTTTTGATTCTGGATGGGGATTGGCAGGAAAACTTGTCGATTTTATGACGGTCTGAAAAACCAGTTTTTAAAATAGTCAATTCACAGAGTATTTAGTCAGTTCCCCGAAAATTAGTAAAATATGCAGGAAAATAAAAATTCTGTCCCTTACCTTTTCTTTCGCCTGCGCTTCTTGTATTCTTTCATAGACCTCCGTCTTTTTCGTCTCTTCAGCAGGCCGTTTTGAGGTAGATATTACTGCATTTTGGTTAAAGCGATCCCTTTGAACATCCACAAATGATGATGGCCTTGCCACATCGTCTATTAGTGTTGTTTTAGGTTGTGTGACAGGAATGGATTGTGAAGAACCGTGTGGAGGTTGGGTAGATGGGAGTGCTATAAAAATAGAAATATGTATGTAGAAGTCGTTGAAAATATTAAGTTGTCCCAAAAATAATGGCTGAAACTTAATAGTGAAGATTTGGAAGTTCATAACTCTTTCACTATCTTTTTTTGATGGTTTTCCTCTTCTTAAAACTTCTACAGCATGGTACATACAGAGGGCATCAATGGCAGTAGCTGCGGCCTCAAAAAGCATGCTGCGCAACCGCTCCACTCGAGCAAGAATCCCCTCCAGGGCAACAAACTACGGGGTGTTCTTGACAGTTAGTTTTCTTATTAGGTAACACTAAATGTGATGAACAAATACCGAGAAAACCAAGATTCGCCACTGCAGCGGCAATTCCATCATGAGCGGCGCGGTCGCGCCGCGTTCTTTTCGATGCCGTGGATGGGTCACCGCCATCGACGCCCACTGCAAGTAGTGGAAATGCTGACCATTTTTTACAGTTTTTATTCCAGAAGAATGCCTCAAATTCGCGTTGAACTTTGCGCATTGGAAAGCTCAGCTTCGAAACGGCCATTATTAACACATTGCGGACCTGGCATATTTTTGCATGGGTGGTCAATCATCGTTTCAAATCCAGTCATGCCAATCTGATTCGTTGTTTTCTGTGCTTAAATGTGTAGTCCTTGGGAAGAGCTGTCGGAAAAAAGTGCAATTTTCAACATGCAAGCATAACGTAATGTGCCATATGCATGAAATCACTATAAGAGGACGCCAGGCCGTGATGCACCATGTGCATCACGTGGTCCGCAATGTGTTAATGGGACAATCTAGTACCTCTTTGTATCCTGTTAACCGAGATCACGCACCTCTCCTAGTTCGATCGACATTTAATGCGAGATTGGACCGTTGCCGTACACTGTTAGGTTCCAAGTAATCTTCCTGACCGATTTGCTCATAGACTGGATCATACATCCGCTGTGATGACGACGGTCTGTGAATAAAAGGGAATCAAATGAGAGTGCTCAATTTTCCGTCCCTTTTACTACATTCAGATGATTCAATCCTTTACGAAAATCCCAGGATAATTGAGCTACCTTTCTGTGCAAAAAAGTTAAATGCAAACCGCTTTTTGCTGTAGAAAATGCTTTTGTTTTTGTTTTTTAAAAATATGTTTTCTGTGTTTTCAAGAGAAAACCTACCCTGCTCCTGAAAAACTGGAGACGCCTATTGACACGTCGTCACATGGGAGGTATTCGTAAGTGATGTCACTGTCACTGATGTTCACACTTTTCCTCGACTGCTGCGGCGTTTTCAAGGCCGACTTCAGCTTAGGAGCAGCAGGATAAGAAGTAGGATTTGCTGGCGGGACAGGTTGAGCGGAAACACTTCGTGGCTGGTTCCTCTCTAAGATGTTCATAGAACCTAAACAAGTAACGTTACTCAATTGATGATCTCCTGAGAGTTGCAACAGACCTGTATGTGTTGTTTCAGTAATGTTACTAGTAGACGAGAAAAAATCATGCGCAGAACGACCAGCCAGCTTCTTCTGAGCCGCTGCTCTCTGTTTCTTGGAGTAATATGGCATCGATGTTGTCCTTTTGAAGGTGTGCTTAATAGAGAGTCGAGTAACTGAAAGCCGATATTTTCTAGCACCACTGGACCACACCTCATCTTCTTGTCTTTCCTGACGCTCCTGTGCATTTCGCATGTAGTCGCGTTCCCATTGACGCAGAGATTGAGAGTCAACACGGTAAATTGCCTGGAATTAGTGCGATTCCAGAGGTAACATCACGGCTGTCAGAGATGTAACGAAAAGTGGTTTGCAAAACAATTTACCGAGAATGATCGTTTGAACGGCTGTGAAGAGTTTCTGCTTGATAGCAATTGTGACTCATCACCGCCCTCGACAACCTGAATTTGGATTGAGGAGATTATTAGGAACACCAATGAAAAAGCAAAGCAAAACTGTCAAATTATATTGTAGTATTCTGTTTTCATTTTAATTATTATGTAAGTTATTGTATTAAATTACAACGTAGTATTTTGTCAAATATAGTGAGCTATTGGAATTCTATTTGCGGGTCTGTGGAACATATGCATGAGCATGAACGTGGTACGCTGCAGGTCATTGGTAGGAGTTGCAACAACACCCATGTCGTTGCATTAGGAGGTGCCGCAACCCCTTTGTCGTTGCGGAGGAAGTGCCGCAGCACCTGTGTCGTTGCATTAGGGGTGCCGCTGCACCTATGTCGTTGCTCGAGTTACACAGCAACAACGACCTGTCGCTGTATGTTGTGTTGCGCTTTGCTGGGTAAAAGACGAGATCTAATCCTGGTGAATTTTCAGATGAAATTTCGGATTGAGCTTAGGGAACATCGCAGAGGGTTACGTGGTATAGAATTGAGGAACGTCACGAAGAGAAAAAAAAAACATCATACGAAATTTAAGAGGACATTGTCTTCAAGAAAATTAGGAGCATAATGATCATTCTAACCGGAATGTGCAGTACAATACTTAGAGCGAAACAGTGTGCCTCAAAAAAAAAACCACTAGTCGAAATTCACAGTATTTTTCAATGGTTTTTGATGAAAATATCTTTATTGGCATGAGCAAATGGAGAAAAGTGCTCACTTTTAATCAATTTCTACTTTTACAAAAACACCCATCTAAAAATTAATTAATTAGCAGACGGCGGCAGATTTCTGCACAAGTCTAATGTCAGAAAGAAAAAGGAGTGGAAAACCCCATCTCTAGGAAGTTGTAGAAAGGAGCTGTGTAAAGTTGGCAAACAAGAATTAAGAAGTAACCTCTATTTTCACCAGTTTTGCTCTGGTTTTACTGAACGACACCGATGTGACGCAGCAACCTAGCATTGAAGCCAGCCAGTGTATAATGGTGGTGACCACTTGGCAGTAAAACGCCCAGCCGAGCATTTGCTAAAAAGCAACTCATCAGTTCCATTTCAGGAGAATATTGGAAATGGGAATAGGCTTACTTCATAGATAGTGTCCTCCTCTTCCTTAATGACCTTGTTGTCCTGATAATTCGCCCATGCATAGAAGATAGTTACTCCAATTGTGGATAGTATGGCTGGAAATGGCTTCTGTTACGCAAGTAGAATTCCTAACTAGGTACACAGGCGAACGAGAGCTCACCAGCTACCGTGACGAGAACAGTTGAGGCACAGATGAAAGTTCTATGGCAGAAAGCATAAACGGCAAAAAGCAATGCGGATGCTGAAAACACCAACGCAGACCCGCATCCGGAAAGTGCTGCGATTTTCCAACCTGTAGAAAAACTTGAAAATGTGGGTAGTCATCGAAATAATTATAGGATGTGGCGATTCTAGTGGATTAAGGCCTATTCTTCTTGAATAGTAAGTTGAATTCACTCACCTAAAAATAAATGCTGATAAGCATCGTTCTGTATACGATTCTCATCGTGATTGTGATCGTAGAGATCTTCAGGATCAATGTAATAGTCGAATTTATACACACAGTGTAGAGGAGGCAAGAAGAAAATGTCAAATGGAGATCCTTGTAAGTCCCGTCTGGAATGAAGCGTTTCGACGAATGTGGACAGCTAAGGGTTCAGAGAAAAGACTTGAATTATGTAGGTCAATTTTCGGGCTTTGTTTTTATGAGAGAAAAGAATTACACTTATGCATGTGGTCTCAAACCGAAAATTTTAGTAGAGAGTTTGAAGGTTTTTTTTTCTCAGGAAACGGTACTTTCAGGCCTCAACATAGTCCTTTCATATCCACTGGTACAACTGAAATACTCACCTGTAAAGCGTCTCATAATACTCCCTCGTTCGACCATAGTCAAATGAATAATCCCTTTTGCAGTCTAACCACAGACCATGATGGTGTTCGGTTCTTCCGTTCTATAACATGTAGAGAAATGCTACATTATAGCAAAAGAGTTAGAGAAAACAAGACTACAAAACACAGCAGAGAAATGAATGAAAAGGACCGTGTGGAAGGAAGAAGATGGGTTAATGGTGCCGACTTCCTTTACTATCTTTTGAGTTAAGGGCAATTTACACTGGATGCGTGCGACTGAAGCGCGTGCGTCTTTATGATGAGGAGTAGGGGCGGTCGCACGCGTTTAGGGCCTCGCTACGGCCGCGTGTTCTTTTCATTCAGAATTTCACGCCGCCTTGACCGGTCTTCATAGAAAATCTTTCGCAAATGGATGCGTGCGTTTGATGAGTCGCATCTAGTATAAATTACCCTTTATCCTACACTTGATCGAGCAATGACAGTTTGTGACCAACTGTTGCATTCTACGCAATTGCTTTTTCTCCTCCTATCAAACTCATAACTCATCGAATGAATACCCAAATCAGCAGTCAAAACCTTTGACTATTGTCATGCTCCATCCTATATGAAAAAATGAGGACAAATACGAGGTCAAAAAATGGATTTGTGGGGTCCTCGCCCAGTAATAGGGCCGGCCATGCATGTAGAGGGAGTTGCAGCACCACCTGTGGTGTTGCACCGCACCTCCTTCGTTGCACTAGAGAGTGCCGCAGCACTTGTTGTCGAGCCACCACAGCAACACCTCCTTGTCGCTGTATGGAGGATTGTTGCGTTACGTGTTGCTGTGTTAGTTCACCTCCGTACGCTGCACACCTCAACCGCAGCTTATGGACGTGGTGACAGTGAGTATTGAGACAGACAGGCCTTCCAGGAATCTGCGTTGAAGTTTTCTGAAGTCCACAAAAACAACGTGGACAGTTTTATAATGCACTTGTCCCCGTTTCTATCCTTTACGTAGTCAGACCGTCGTGGTATATGTATTTTTCCAGACTCATCCGCCTCTCCTTAAAGGCTGATGAGTACCTAATTTTGGAAGCTATGCAAAGTAAAAGTGTGAATGAATGAAGACGGAAGCATTGTCTAAGCTGGGAGAGTACAGCTCATTTCCAAACAAAAGAACACGGACCAGCTTTGAAGATTCACCCCAAAAACACTCGTCATCCACCAATTTGAACGAATTTACGAGTCATTAACATCGGCAAAAACTTGCGCCTATCGTTGCTAGTAGTGTCAAGTGGTGCAACATTTTTTGCTAGTCTCTATTCTATACTGAATGCCTGGTCCACCAGTCCCAAGGTAGTCCCAGGTGCATACGCAATGCAGTGAGCAGATTTCTGAGCATTTTGGATACTCATTTCTCCTAACCCAAACTTTATTCGCGCTCTTTTTCGGGTATGAGATGGGGTGAGGTGCATTAACATTTCTACAGAAGCAAATCACTCAAAACCTCATGGTAGAATTTATTGAGAAATATAAACGAGTGAATAGGAAAAATGTTCGAGAAAAACCTTGAAGGGGAATAGCACTTACCTCTAAGGAAACATACTGCCATGAAGGGCTTATCAGAGAGATCACCGAAAGGGTAAACGCTGTGAATGTGACGACAAAGAATGTGGACAACGCAGCTTTACGACCACATTTAGAGACGCCGCCATCAGCCATTTAGCTGAGTGACATCTGAAAAGTAGTAAACTATTTTCTCAAGCACTCATATCTAATTAATGAAGACGTAGTTCATGAATTGTAGGTGATTTCTGTAGCATAAGTTATCTGGAAACGATAAAAGAAAATCCTGGAGAGGGGGAGGCAGATTAGATCAAACTAGGCGAGTAACTAGCGCTAGTAAAGCCCTAGACACGGAGGAAAAACAGCCAAAAATTTCGGATAGACAAATATGACTCGAACAGCCCCTTTTTGCCAAATATTCCCTAATAAAATTTCATATTCTTATTTCCGGAAAAGCATTCAGGAGAATGTGTGGTAAGTTGCAAAGTCGACAACAGTCAGATGCCAGCTAATTTTGACTTGTGACTCATACGCTGGACGAACCGGAATTTCTACATAGGCCCAATGGGTGCACACGCCGACCTGATTACAGATCGCATATTGATTCTGTTTTAGCTGCTAGGTGGAAATGAAGATGTTTATTTTCATTTATCACTTTAAATTGTTGAAATTTCGGTTGCGTTCAGGTTCCTAAATATCTATGAAATTATAAACGACATGATTCGTTGATCACAGTGAGTGAATGTTAAATTACACAACGAAATTTATTTGTTAGAAAAAAGTTTGAATTGATTGGTACTACTTGAGGGAGAAAACACAACAGGTGAGCGACTGGTCTGGCTTTCACTTGGATGATTGCATGTGGAATCCTGTTCTATGCAGATGTAGGAGCCAAAACAAATTTTCTTAATTTAATTACATGTAACCTTGTAGGTGAGGAATGGATAAGGTATTAAAGGAAGGACTATGAAAGAAGCAAAAAGGGAAAAGAAGAAATATACCAATAAATAAAGAAATAAAAATTGAATGGGTAAAGGTGGTGGCACATGGGCCTGTTGTAGCGTTTGCGTTGTTGCGTGAGGAGATCTTCCACCACCTATGTCGTTGCATGTATGTGATGCTGTAGCACTTAGCAGCACTTATGTTGCTGCATAAGCCACTACATCAACACCTCTTGCTGCTGTGAAGAATCATACAGCACCATGCACGCCGCTGAATGCAGTAGTGATGCAACTCATTATGTTGTGCTCACCACATTATGTACAGTGTGCTGTAGATCGGCGAAGTAGGTGCCATCTACAGCTACAACAGGAAGTGCCGCACCACTCACGACATTTCTGAGCCTCACTGCAACTTCTACCAAAGAACCTCCAGTTGCTGCCATAACAGTTAAACTTTTTTTGAAATAGAGATAGAAAAATCACTGCTAACAGTCAGTATATGTATGCTACATGTGGAATGCATTTTTTTGCGAAGAAGTGTGCGAACTGGTTTCGTGGCAGAGTTGAGTTGCATTTGTTCAAATCAATACATATTTGTGTATGTAGTATCGATTCAACTAGGAGAAATATCCTTTTGCTTGTAGTTAGGGAAACTTGAAGGAGTTTTTTTTTCATTTTGTGACTTGCAAAGGTGTGATGATTTCGGAAATGAGAGAAAGGGGAAGATTTGCCAGGACAACAAAAAAAATTTTGATCGGAATTGAACCCCCTAAGACTACATGATAGAGCTTGTATTGATCTGATAGGAGCTACCACATCTACTCCAGCAATACAGTAATACGTAACACATGAGGAATTGAACGAAAAACTAGCTCAGTTTTGTATACTGATGATGTCAGACACAAAAAAAAGATTTTCAAAGTCGCTCTTCTTTATTGATTAAAATTGAAAAAATTTGACTGAGAATTATGCACGAGTATTGATATAAGTAATCAAATCACAGCACTTGACGCTCTCGAGAAAAGCCAAGAAATACGAAATAACGACTAAACAGCGATTAAGATTGGCGAGGTAGTAATGAATTAATGAAGGACCAAGGAGTTGAACGAGCTCATTTGTGTTTACCTTTCCCTGAGAATTCTGCATAGAATCTCTGTACTCGATCTCAGAATTGTCGATTGTAAGGAGTGGGCGGCTGAGTGACTCGAATTTCGATAGCCTCCAGTTATAGCAAAACAGTGGCAATGTTAGCGACTGTGGTATTTTAAGCAATGGATCACCGAAATCGAAGTTGGAAATCTAAAGACATGCTGGAATCCGGAATGGAGCCTCATTTAATCCTTGCCTTTGAATGATCTCGTTGTGGAATGGGTTATTGCACTGGGTATACATGGCCAAATATCACATTCGAAGGCCGAAATGCCACATTTAGTCGGTGAGAAACAGTAAGGGTTTTTGAAGAAACAGTAGGGGTTTGTTTTCCTTCGGTTAGGTAATGCCAAATCGTCAAGGCCGCATGGAATTTACGTAGTATTTACACAACACGAGCGTACGCCCGTGAACGTAGCGTTAGGCAGAGAACGTTTCGAAAAACTGGGAGTGGCCAAGCGCTTTCAGGGTCGTCGCGATGCGAATCGATCGCGACGCGACGACGCAATCACTGCGCGACTCGTTTGACGACGACGCAGCGGTCAGTCGGCTTTGGTTATTCCGAAGTTGGTGAGAGCGTTCGGATGTGAAAACAGGGTCAGGAATTTTAGTCAGTCACTTGGCAGCGCGACCCGCATCCGATTTGAGCGCGGCCGCGACAAAGAGACTTTATTCGCCAGCGTTGAGGAAATAGGTCAAGCGAGTTGACTACTTGTGTTCGGTGGCTCTGATTTGACATTGGGCTCTGTGAATTGTCTACACTTCAGAGAGCAAAACCACATTTTGCGCAAAAACTTCTCAACATGTCAGCGCTATTGAATAAAATATGAAGTTCATCACATAATGTGGAAATTCGGAACAAAAACATTTCTTTTTGGATTGACTGGAATTGAGGGACACCTGTATCAGATACTAGCATAGTTTCAAATCCTGAAATATGTGCATAGCCATAAGCTCCTATTGAGAAAAACACTTGTTTTTGGAGATCTTCTTTATTTTTCTTTTTTCTCAAAGATAGAGTAAACCCAAAGGGAAAGTCAATGCAAAGCATGCCTTGGAGTGGTTTAGTGAAATATTGCATGTACTGTCAAGAATTTTAGTATGAATACTAAACAAGGAACTATCTGAAATCCTTACTTTGAATTGAAGATTGTCAGAAGAAAAAAGGAAACAAGTAGATGTTGCATTTAATTTCAAAAAAAAAAAAAAAGAAATTGACGTTTCCATCAGGAGGAAAAAGTAATAATAAGCGTAGTTCATATCAGATGGTTAAAATGAAAACAAGAAAGGTGATGAATGAAAATACGGGTGCACTCTTCAGAGGAATGATGCGCTAAGAGCATATCATAGAGGCGACGCCATCTAAGCAACCTCAACTGAAATTGTATAGTTTTATATAATGTCTTGAATTTTTTCTTCAGGAGATAGATTCCTGAACGGCTTTATTAGATTACGCATGTATGAAAAAGGTTACTGAAAAGCTGGGATTTTTACGCTGTTACTAAGCTTGCGAAAATATTCCCGACTTTTGTTAAAGACAAGGTCTTATCAGAATTTTCGATGCCCGGTTTTTGGACTCTTCATGATGTAACCCAGCCGTATATCACGTCATCCGAGTCTGAGAGTGCTTTTCAAGGTGAATTCTGAATTTCAAGGAAAAACGCTCCAAGGTTACGTTATCTGAAGCTTTGGCCAGGACGGTGTTGCCACCGCTACTCTCTTCCAACACAGCAACACGTGACGTAACCATCCTCCACACAGCGACAACGAGGTGTTGCTGTAGTGTCTTATGCAACGACACGAGTGCTGCGGCACCCACTTACACAGCGACAATGGTGGTGCAGCACCTCCCGATGCAACATCACATCCGTAGCTGCAACACCTTCCGAACTTTCATTGTTGTTTAGGGTCGCTGCTATCGGAGCTCCAAGATTTCATGCAAGAAACACACAAAGCATACTTTGGCCGGACCTTGCCTTCAAGCATGGTTTTCAGCATAGAGATTTCCGCATCCAAAGAGGTTCGTACAAAACGTGGCAAACAAATAAATGAACAAATACCAACGGAAATGTAAATGGAAACCAATAAAATGTAGTGTGTTGAGTGTCATGATGTGGATTACGTGCAAATGGCGAACAAAAAGTCTACATGTTTTTAGCTCTTAACGCAATTTTCAGTTCCGTTAGAGCAAAAGTCGAATCACACTCAAACTCCGTTTGTTTTGAGCGACAGGAGCATGAAACGAAGTATTTTTCATGGACTATGCAAAACATCACCACGACACAAGCAATTTGATACGAAAAGGGTTTCTAACCTCACCTGGGGCTAAAATCAGTCCAATTCAAGAACTTCAATGCATGAGTTCTCCTATTTGCTTTAGCTACGAAGTTTACCAATTTCTGGAGCAACAAATAGCAGGATAATGTGGAACAATGCCAGAGGTTACGTTAATATTGAGGTCAGCGGTGTAATACCGCTTAATAGGGGTGGCAGTAGTCGATACAAAGGGCGTGGTGACCTTGGCGTTTCAGCGCCGCACTAGTGTTGTGTGGCGGGGTGACCAGGTGACATAACAAGTCGTCCCGACAACAAGGCTGGATCGAAAATTGAGTCAGCATGGGATATATGAGATAATAAAATTATACCCAAATGAATTTACAAGGGGTTCTCATTCCTTTCGTAGTTCTTTGAATTCGTGAATTTTTTTCTAAACAATTCCATCCTTGACGCGAATTCAAAATTAGTTGGGTGAAATCCTAGTCTGGTAATACTATGCCATTTTTCTGGTGAGGTAACCGGAATTCCCTGCCGATATGTCAACGTATTATACATTTCACTTTCCCTCCAAATCACATCGAGAACAAATCAATTTATTTATTTATTTATGGGTGTATTTATTTATGTATTTATTTATTCATTCATACTTTCTGTTGACATTTCAATTACCAAATCTTGCTCACAAATATTTCGGCAGCTATACTGTCCACCTATTTTTAAGTATACACATTGCTTATTGACGAGTTTTAAAATTTCTTCTTTACATTCGCAGAATTCTGTAACAATCCACGTTCTGAGGCTTGCCTGCAATAATCCTCCTTCATATTCTGGAGAGAGTAGAACAACTAAAAGAAGGAACACATCCCAGACTTGGTCACATGCGGAGGAGTGCAGCTCAAGATTTTTTGAGATCCCCTCATTATTCGACGTTCTTCTATCCGTCTAGGTAGCAATTCCGCCTTTCCATCCGAAAATTTCTCCTTAACGTCCTTGGACCGCAGCGATAATGACCAGATTCAAACGTTTATCGTCGCTTGGCCGAGTCGCGACGTTCGAATTTGAAAGACATCGAGGGCAAGACAAACGTCGGTGGTGCATAGTTGCCTGAGTCCCCTCTCAAGTTTAAAGGTATGGCCGAAGTAGTAGTTCCAAGGGTTTCACCCCATGACGTTTGAATTCCACGTGAATGGCTGCGAAAGCTGCAAGCCAGTTTGTTGGTTATATGGGAAAAAGACTGGTTTACCACCTGCTGGGCTCGGCGAGCGAGCGACGTGAACAAAGGAGAGGATTCTTCGATTTTTGAACCTCAAATGTGTTTGCTAAACCCTGCATAATCGCTAAACAATAACAGCCGGAATGGACATTCCCAATTATTATAATACTATAAAGATTTCCCTTGGGAATAATAAAACGGCGATTTCAGTCCCACCTTCCACGACCCCCTCCAGAACACTTAAATTCCTTGAAATGTCTCAAGGTCTTGCGATCACCTCATCGTGACTATAAAACAATTATGGCCGCTCGATTCTCTTCTCAGCACGGTGACGCAGCATCTGGGGTGCGACGAAGTCGGGGTTCGTACGAGGTTCAATTAAAAAAAAAACTTTAGATACCTCTAAGAGTATGTGGGGTGTGTAGGACGCGCAGGGAGCTGTTGATAAAGATATGTGGGAATGTAAGGTAAAGAAAATTTCGGTCCAAAGAAACTGTGGAAGTTAGAGCATGTTTTTCCATTCCACTGGAACTGCATTGGAGCCGGAATTCAACTATTTCACTGTATTTTGCATTTTTCAGATATGTTATATCGTCATGAATTGTGCTATTAGTAATGTAGTCAGTGGAGCAAACAACAAAGCCAGGTAAGCAAAAATTGGATTCGTTCACTCCATCCCTTTGCTCGAAAATAAAGCTGTTTACAGCTTCGCTCAGCTCATCCAGTCTACGGTTCAACGAATCGCTACATGAAAATCGTACACCTGCGCAGAATATTCAAATACACGACCCAATTAGGGGACAGCCGTTCTGTCTGTCGGGCCTTCTGGCGAGCTCATCTTGCCGCGAAATGACATGTCTTTCATCAAGGCAAGCTAGATTGGTTTTATTACGTTTTAAGGTCATTTGGTCGCGAGATTATACTGAATCCCATTTGCCTATCTCACGTGATAGGAGCGTTTTGAGGCTTTTCCAGTGGCTCAAAGAAAGAGGCTCACATCGTTTTTGGAGTTGGGGTAATAGCGGATCTTCTCGACACGTTGATTCCAGCTGTATACATAAATTGTCTCAAAACGGTCGTCAAGCTCCTTTTCTGTGACGTAGGCCGTAGCAGTTTGTTCAACCAAGTTGACGTGTAAAGCCATTGATCTCATCGATTGGATTCGACAAGACTCGTTGACCAACACTGCCACCGTGGCGGACAGCCAGCACACTCACGCACCGCTCCGTCCAAAGGGTCCGCGAGTTGCACTTTGAACCCTCGCAGAAACGGCATTTTCGAAACTTTTGTGATCTTTTGTATACATTTTTGCAATCAGCTTAGCGAGGAGATCAAAGATCTGCGGATGTCTCCAACCCTCGAAACGAGATGAGACACTGCCTTTAAATGAGAGAAAATGGCCGGCGTCTAGTCTATGAGCTTGCGAAGTATGTTCACCCAGTGACCGTCGCGGTGACCTACGTGAGCTGTGCGCAACGGCAGACATGCTGTTGCACCGGAAGGTACCGTGGCAAATGTGTCGCTGTATTAGTGGATGTCACAGCACCGATGTTGTTGCTTTAGTCACTACAGCAACACCTCCTTGACGCTGTAAGACTGATCGTTATGTGTTGCTGTCTTAGAAGAGTCACTACAGCAACACCCAATTGTCGCTACGTGGAGGATCGCTAGGTCACGTGCTGCTACTTTAGAAGACAATAATAAAGGCAACAACATGTAGATCAGAGCACTAGACCCTGCAACCATAGAGCATTCTTCCTTGAAGCCTGGGATTGACCTTGAAAACCGCGCTCAAACTCCGGAACTCTGCGGGCAGCCTATGGGTTGCATGAATTGCACCATTTGATGCCTTCCCACATTACGTAGCAACCCTTTACATATAAGGCTGCGCGCAAAGTTGACTGTCGCACGTGCGCTGCTTGCATGCATTGATTGATTCGGTGGACACTGACCTACCGCAGCGACAATTCGGCGCCGCACGCATTTGGATGCAAGCCGCGGCATCGTACGGCACCAGCTGCCACGCGTGAGGGAGCGCTTTAGTATATATTGGCCCTTGAGCGAAAGAAAACACGAAACGGTGGTCATAATTCTGATTTCTAAGTTTGCTTTTTTATCAAGACAGCACTCCGAATTGAATCAGTCTCGTTTTGATCTGTTTAATTTCGGAGTGATCTTTTTGATCTCGGGGAGTCTGTTGTGTGTGACTGCGAGAAGTGCACTGCTTCCGACACCTCCATATGGCTACCTTAGTGAAAAGGGAGTTGGGGGGGGGGGCACTCCAGAAAAGTGGTCGCATTTGCTATCTAGGCTAGTTTTTTATGCCTAAACTGCTTAGTAGAGGTAGCTAATCTAGCAGTAAAGTAAAATCAGGGCAGAAAAGAAAAAAAGAACCGAAAAATTGGAGACAGGCATTTTAGCATAGTTTCCACTCTTCCTAGCTAAAAATCAGTGGACTAACAAGCTCAAACTTGTTCAACTTCTTCAAAAAGACTCTGCGTTTCCTAATTAGACCTACTCCATCTGAAATCCCTGTTCTCAGCATGTTACAACAAGTGCGACATGTCAAAAGCACCTCTGTTGTCTCCAGCAGGTGGCCCCTCCCCAACTCCCTTTTCACCGGCTACCTTACTGTGCAGAGGCATTTTATAGGGAAAAGTGCCGCACTTTTTCATATGTTGCCCAAAATGCCTTCTCAAAAGATTGAACTGCTAGAGGTCGATATTTGTACGAAAATAATTATGTAACATAGTTGTTGACTGCTACAGTGTCTTAGTTCCGGGCCCGAACTGTGATATATTGCTCGCTTGTTCTATTTAGAGAGAAAGATTGTTTCTACGAATGGGTTTTGCCAAAAATGTTGCACTTTTCATCATTTTCCCCAACACAAACGGAGTGAAACCTTCTCATTTCTCGCTTGGAATATTGCAGATAACAGATATTGCAGTATACTTGAAATTCGAGCCACATTTTCTGTTTTTTCTGCGTAAAACGTAGTAAGACCTGTTTATTTATGGTGTAAGGCTTATATTGTTTGGTGGCTTGTATATCACGTCCAACACCACATGTGGTGTTGGACGAGAGGTGCTTCCTCACCTGTATCGTTGCATGAAGGGATGCCACACCACCTTTGTTGTTGCATAGGTCGCTACCTATTAAAGGCAGTGTCCCACCTCGCTTCCGTGTTTGAGTTATTAACAGATTTCAAATTTTCCCGACACGATAATTCCGCCGGTATAAATAAAATGTCATAAAACGGCCTTTGAGCCCGTCCTTCTGCATGGGGTCTGTGAGGGGTCTGTGTCAGTTTGCTCTACCGAGCTAACTTGTGAAGCCATTGATCTTATCCATCGAACACGTGAATACTCGTTGGCCATTTTTGTAATCAGCACGGTGAAGAGATCAGCGATCTGCTAATGTGTATCTACCACACGCGAAACGAGTTGAGACTTTACCTTTAAGGGCGGGGTACTGTCAGACTTCTCAATACACAGATTTTGCGCTCTCTGCGACATAAGTTACCTTGACATCACGTAACCCAAGTCTGAGAGCGCTTTGCAATGTTAATCCTATGTTCCATAAAAATACTTCACTATATTACGATATATAGAGCTCCGATGCGCATGGTGTTGCCACCGCCACTCACTTCTAACACAGCAACACGTGACTTCTCAGCCTCCATACAGCGACAAAGTGTTGCTGTAGTGACTTGCGCAAGTACATGGGTGCAGCATCCACTAGTACAGCGAACAGGTGGTGCAGCGGCTCCCAATTGGAGCAACTTTCACGTTGCTCGCTGTGTAGCGGTCGTAAACTGGCTGCACGTAACGAGCTGCTGTACTTCTTCCAAACCGTTCTCTATAGAAATCCATTCTGCTGCGATCCTTCCGAGTCTTCCTACCTATGTGTCTCTTCCCTCTTCACCATATGATCGAAAAGCGCTTTCTGCTGCGGTTCTTCCGACAGTTTATCTGAGCTGATAAACCTCAGCAGACATTACCCTCTACGCATGAGCGAAATTAGCAAGAAAAAAGAGCAAATTTGATACAATCGATAAGTCACCGCCTTAAGCGCATCTAAAACTTCCTTTATTCAAACAAAATAAAATCACATAATGTTCCTTAAATAGCCTATAGCTTTTTTTCAGGTATTGTGGAAATAATAGCGACATCATCAAATGCAATCATCAACATGTAATATAACGGCAAACACAATTAATATATTATAATACATACAACTGGCAAGTTGCGGCACGCGAATTGAATCAATGTCTATAGATAGCACGAAGCAGCACAAGACGCTAAAAGAAAATGAAAGCAGTAATCAACAAAATAATAGTAGTAAGTGCCTCATTAGCAAAAACATGTAGAAGAAGGCAACAGAATTCACAATGAATGATGAGAGACCACGCACTAATAAAACTCCCTGAATTTGGGATGTCAAAATCTGTAAATATTTTGATGATAAAATGCAAAGGGAATAACTTCGGGGGAACAAGAGAAACAAAAGGAACACTTTTACACTTCCAGTTCACACTGTTAGTGCTAAAAACGTGTAGTAGCGAATAAGTTGTAAAGTGTAGACCTAAAACAGTTATCATGTAAGTAACCTAAACAATTGTGAGCCTCCACACCGGATGGACCAACTTTATTACAAGGTGGCTCAAGGATAGCCATATGATACTGTCAAAATAATCGAATTTGCGTATTTCTGTTTTGTTTAACGTTTGTCTTGCCAACATTCGAATGATCCTGAATTCGCTCAACTCGCTCTTGCTCACTATATACTGCGAAGCAATGTATACAAACGGAACCCCTTATGCAACCCCTTAAGTAAAAGCGAACCAACAAAGTCATTCCCTGAACCTAGTACAGCTATCATAAGTGTAACCAAAACCTGTTTGTGACTTCGGCACAAGTGCTAATAATAGAGACTTGGAAGACCTGTGTTCACCAAAGAATGCTTCACTCCCTTGACTCACTCTTGAAATAACAGTGGGTCCATAGTAGTAGGAAAGCCCAGTAAATCACACGAAAACATGCTTCTTTTCACTACACCGGACTCATCTTCAAACTATTACATATAACTAAGCGTAAAAAGTGATAATATCGATAGTTGAAAGTACTGAATGAATGAAGTTTGGCAGTAGGTGGAAATGCATTATAAGCCGATCGTTGTTCTGCGTTTGTTTATACACATGTCTCACTCTTCCGACGTACTCTTGGTGGGAAGAATTCTGCTGATGGGAAGGCTCCTCTGAAAAAAGGACTTGAAGTCATTTATTATATTATAAATGGCATAACCTTCTTATAAGCGTTTATTTCCACTTCTTCGTGTTTATTACAATTTTCTAAATATCACATATTTATCTGCTGACTGTATGGGTTTATTAACTATTTGAGGAGATATTCCTTTTCAAAACAGGCTATCCAGAGCCAGAGCTTTTCTTGGCAAAAATTTAGGTCTCTTACACTATTCTCCTACATTTTGTCTCAGCTCATATTGTCGCTGACATATACGTGTCTCTTTTCTTAACGGCAAGGTACGATAAAAATGTCCTATTTTTGTATGAATTACTGTAACTTCAATGGCAGTAGCCTCAAACATCAATGATAGTTTGGAAGAAATCAGGTAAGTTATCATTGACGACAGATGTTTTGTTTATGGGGTCTGTGAAATAATTGTATGCCAAGAGAAACCGTACAGAGCAAGCAAGCGACGCCGGCAGTGTTGCATAAGGGGGTGCCACATCACCTGTGTCGCTGCATTAGGAGATGCAGCAGCACCTGTGGTGTTTCATAAGTCTCTACAGCAACAAGAATCTGTCGCTGTATAGGAGATTGCTACGTCAAGGGTGGCTGGGTCAGACGACTAAGATCCATGTTGCTGTATGAACAGCTACAGCAACACGTCTTTGTCGCTGTATAGTAAAAGCATTGTTGCGGTGTAGGAAGAGACAACATCATGCAGATCTTATCATCTGATGCTACTCCCAGAAAGATTTTTGTGTGAAATTTTGGGGCTGCAATGAAAAATCGATTTTAATTCACGGTTGCGTGATTTATGGGTGGAGTACGTCATGGACAGCACAAAAACTTTGTGAATTTCCAGAATGGATCTTGCCTTAAAAGGCCAAAGGGGACAAATTCAGGGTGTGACACATGAAACAATCACAGGAACTATTTGTGGGCTTTTGAATTGCTGTTGGGTTGCCATCCGGTGGCTACTTGATTGCTATTCGACCCGTACAGTAATAATGGATAAAAATTATAGAGCAACCCGGATAGCATCCACTTGAACGGCTCCGAACCCCGCCTTTTTTCGGGAAGTGGAACTGAAAACGAGATGTGGGTACAGTTGCCGGAGTGCTTGAGAAATTGTAATACGTAGTGCCACAAATGCTCGAGGCAGCAATGTATATAAGTACAAATTCGTAAAAATCAGAGACGTTTGAAAAAAAATTAAGTGCGACTTGTACAAATCGTTAAACTCACAATGAAAATTCTTTTGGGGTACCTAACCTGGTCATTCCCAATTCTGGCATGCTTTCCGCGACATGTCGCTCGTACTCTTCATGTTTTGAATACGGTGGTCGTATATTTGGCTGAGGAGTTTGTGACTGATACATCAGTGGCGCGTCAAACTCCATAGATCTGTAAGGATTAACGTTGTTGTGAGGGAAATGCAAAGGCACTTGGATAAGGGAAAATTCCTTCACCTGCCTATATTCGTTACATTTGTCCTTGAACTGCGCTGGAGACTGTAGTGATCCTGAGCATCTTTAACTCCTGAGAACGAAAAGTAGGTGGCAATCATAGCTACGAGGAAGGACAGGAAATGGAAGAACGCTGCTCCCATTTGAAGGAAAAAGGCGAGGCCGACTCGTTGCTGAAAAAGACACCCAGCTATTGGTTCGTTTCACTGGTAAATATAGGACCTATGAGCAGAAATCACAGCAAAATTTGCAAAATCTGAAAAAAAATTCTGCGGTTTGAAATATTAAATAGATATCCGACGATTTCTTTGACGTTTCGCTGAAACTCTCAAACTATACGAACCTCGTAAGTGCCAACGATTCCCTTGATGAAACGATTATCAGCCCGATGAGAATAGAAAAAGAAGATACCCTCAGCAACGGCGGAGAGGAAAGCTGCAAGGTGAAAAATTGCATCTGAAGGAACCTAATGAACTAAAGGATAAATCTCACTGGTCAAGAGCGTTATGGCTGTGAAGACAAGACTAAGCGAGCCATAACAACAAGAACACATTCCGATACATGTCGAAAGGAAAGACGTCAGTAGGGCTAATCCTAGGAGGATCAGCGTGGCCGTGTGCCAACCTGAAATTCATAAAAAGTACTTTTAATATTTCAATGACGCAGGATTGATGTTTGATCGTTTGGTCTGATTGCTGATGACACCGTACGAGTTCAATTATTCCAGAATTCAACCGTTGTGCTTGAGGCTTTTTTCGCGAGGAAATTTACTTTAACAAAGCCAGTTTTTACTTCTGATAGAATCTGAGAAAAGCCAAAAAACGCCGAATATTGGCAGGGTTACGCAGAAATAAACGACTCTCATTTGACCTCCATGTTCGCGTGGTTCGAAGGACCAATTTTTGAGCTTCTTACCGATCTGAGTATGTATGCTTTCTAATGAAGAGAAGAGAAGAGAGAGAGAGAGAGAGAGAGAGAGAGAGAGAGACATAAACAGAGGCAGTAAAATAAAATGCGAGTCTAAGATGACAGGAAAGCAGGATTCCTGATGATTAGCACTGCCTTTCAAAAGTTGCAGAAGAATTACCTAGTGCTAATGCAAGAATTGTTCCCATTTCTCTACCCTTGCGGCAGTACAGGACACAGGAGTGGTGAGGGAGGAGTGGGAAAAATTGGCAACTCCACCACTCCGGGGACTCGGATGGAAAACAAAAGTGGTAAAAATTTTAATTTTATTTCTGAAAAATACATAAATAATGATCATTTGAAAAAGATAATGCAATATTTTGATTTTTGTGAAGTGTTTCTGGAAAATTCGAAGACCCATTCCATGGGAGGGCGCGCCCTTCGCTTCCGCCACTGCCTCACGGGTAGATAGGTCGTTATTTCCGTCTCAAACGCCTCTCGCGCAGATCAAATTACGGCTGGGATCCATATGAAAACAACCTCAGTTGCCTGCCAGTGAAATCGGAGCGGTTAAAGCCTTTTATTATCCTCCATTGCAAAAGCACTGTGATTTAGGATCCACACTCTCTCAGAAGCCAAAAATTCTTAATTTGCATGACTCTTCTAAGAAATTGCTGGATCATCGAAAAAAGAAACTGAAATAGAGTTTAAAAAAGGGTGAAAAAGAGTTAACTAATGAAGAGGTAGAAAGGAGAAAATGAGACTATCCAAGAACTAGGGTCATAACAGTTTCCTGTATATATTTGGGGTTCTTGAACAAGTGTTCAGAAACCCCTGTGTTTAGTGCTGCTTAATCCAGACGACACACTTTCATTCAGACATGCATACGCAAGTGGTCACATTCAGATCAATCGTGCTGTGTACCTGCGAAGTGTGTGAGGACGTTCATCTTATTGCCTCGAAACCTGCTTCAAGGTGTGAGTCATGAGGAAACTCGTGTTTTGAGTGACTCAGTGAACTATGTATGAGGAGACTCACGAAGTCATATGAAAAAAAGTTGGGCAAAAGGAGGGTAAACAAAGGAGATTCTGTGCTTCTAATACCACCGACATTATCGCATATTTTTATCCGGATAACCCTGGTTTCCATACCGAGACAGAGGTATGATCTGAAGGAACTCCCGTAATAATAGCGGTTCTGCTGAGTACCTGGACGCCCAGCACCACTCAGCAAAACAATTATTCCACTGCGCAACGGTTTTCGGGCATGACTCATCCACAGCTAGGATTACCACAGATTACTCATCGCCTGCGAGGGAAATTGCGATGTGTTGCGAGCGTGTTCGTGACCGGATTCCTTGCTACCGAATCAGCTGCGCGGACGACGGGTCGTTGTCTTGACGATATTCGTTTCAGATTAGCCATAATCCACTCGCGAATTCCTGGATGACGAGAATTGGTGCGGTGGTGGGAAAGTTCGAGCAGAACTGCTCCCGGTTTTCATGAGAAAAAGCATTTTTTCAGCCAATCTCAGCAGCAGGGATAGGCCATTGCTATAATTACATGGTACACCAGTGACTTCTTTAGGGATACGGCGCTAAGGATTTTTCTCTGGGCAATCCAGACATTTACTCCCCTTGGAATCCTGGAAAACCCTTCCCCGTGCATTAGAGGCAGAAAAAAGCAATTAAATGTGGAGAAAGGGTTATTCCGTGAATCAGCTGATCGTGTTACCATTAACCTGATTCCAGTAAAAACATCACGAGGATGGGTGTTTACGCCATTGGTGCCGCGCCTGGACAAGTACACATCATGCGACGTCCTCAATGAGTACTCATGTTAAACTCAGTGATCGCGGACCATTATGGGTTCCGGATCCGGTGGCTGGTTGTCGCTTTCGATCAGCCATGGACTATTCACACCAACATCTGTATTATTCATATTTCCTTATCCTATATGAGTTGGGGAAGAAATTTTTAGGGGATTTGGTACCTAATTTTATACCCTAGAAAATCTCTTTAAATAAGGAATCAGAAGGGGAAATTGGAAATTTAAGAAGATGATAGAGAAAATAGTGGTTTTTTCCTAGATAGGAGTGGGCCTGCAAGTCTTTCGGAAAGAAAGCTGAGAAACCTTGAGGATTTTTTTTCTGGGTTAGATGAACTGGTTGGTGAATTGGATGCTATTAGTGGCTTGGGTTCCTATGGAGGGTGAAATATGCGAAAAAAATGGTGAGAGGAGTAGGAGCCGCATTCCGTTCGTGGGAAGAAAAAAGTAGGATTCAAAGCAAAAGTAGAGAGAATTTCACTGAGCGATCTTGTCGTCCTTCACTCGAAAAATTCCAGTAGATTACGTGTGCTTTCGAGCAGGATTTCGCTCATTTTCCTTCGAAATATTTCCCAATTTCGCCCAGAAATTACACGTAAATCTCCGAAAATTAGCGAAATCCACTGGAATTTACCCAATTCCGCCCGAAAAATAAGCCCTCGACAAATAAATTTCCAAAACAAAAACACGAAAAATAAGCGAAATCTACTGGAATTTTTCCACCTGGGCAAATACCTTTTACTCTTAGAGGAACACAGATTGGCAGGCATACATTTCATGCAAAGCAGTGCCTAGATGCATCACGGAGATTATCCAGGGTAAACGTGTTGACACTCGTTTTAACGATGGGTGAATTTGGGAGCTGTTAACAAGTATACCTTGGGTAATCTCATGCATGCAGCTCCAGGTTATTCTGACTGACAACTTGGGACATCTGTGAAATCCATAGAGAGGACAGCTGTTACATTGAAAAATATTTTCGCTTTGGGACCATGGTAGCCAGATTTATCCACGTATTTAAGTGGTAAAGGAGGCGTTGCATTGAATAACCTAACCAAGCAAACGACAGAGCAGAACAAGTAAATTCTGAACGATAAATAAGCTTGCGAAACAAAGATCAATCCAAAATTCCGAAAATCCGCAACAATTTCCGAAAAATAGCCCACTCACCATAGAATTTGTGGCGATTCACCTCGCCAACCGGGCTGTTGTCATCCTCGAGGTCAAATGTGCCCGAGTATTTGTCGTAGTCGAATTTGTACACACAGTGTAGTGGTTCGGTCACGGTAGCATACCTGAACTTTGTCATGTCTTTGGAGGGTTCAAGGACATGGATAGGAATAGCTATGGTAGAAAAAAAGAGATATTCCAAGTTGATACTCGAAAGGTTACCCTGTAGGAAATTAGAGTTGAGTAAAATTAACCTACCGATAAAATACCCAGACCTTGCCTGAGGTTCAGAAATTTTGTCAATGAAATACCCAAAACTAACTCTTTATGAACGCATTTGAAAATACATTAAATCACAAAAAGCTCATACCTCTGCAAAATATGATTTCCATCACGACTGTGTCGCGTACAGTCTAGCCATAGTCCATGCTCATGGATTGAGTTGTACTCGCGAAGGTTCACCACCTGCAATACAGAAAAAAACTGCTGAAAAACTGCACAAAATCTGCAACATTTCCATCTATTGTGGTTGTTTTTGTCGACTTTCCTTTCGCTATCACGTGTTTGAAGAAATCAGACACTAATAGAACAGGATGCGTGGCGAACAACCTTGAGCCGCCGCATCGATTTTCTTTCCATTCTCCTAGCTATATTTGGATCGTAACAAATCGAACCCGATAGCGGCGGAAGTGACATCAGCGATATTGTGGTTTTTGTGGATTTGAACCCGTTTTTGCAGCTTGCGTTAGAAGGCTTGCAGGGATGAGAGTCAAAGAGAATGGCTCGGTTTATAGAATTAATTTCAAGTCTCTTACAGATGACAGCAGAGCCATACGGGAGGAAGGTTATACCGTTTCCTAGTTTTTGCATAGCACTATTTAGTAATGCTCATGTCACCCTAAGGGCTAATGGGGGGGATTCCATTCCTGGTAGTTGGAAAAATCCGAATAGTACGTATGTACAGACTGTTCGCTCCCAGAGGGCCGCTGATCCGACTTTGTCCGCAATTGCGTCCGTTTGATTTCTAAGCCCATTCCACAATGCTTTGATGTGAATTTGGTGTTATTCCTTCTATTTTTGAGTTTCGCATCCATCCTTCGAAAGGGATTCTGTGGCGTTCTCTCATCGATGGAGACAGAATGCGGTCGTAATTGCAGACAATGTCAGATCACCGGCCCTCTGTGGGCTACCGGACCATATGTGGTCCTATAGAGAAATATGAGTTTCTGAAAAGTAGGGTAGAAAAAATTGTGAGAAAACTCCAACTCCACAAAAATGATGGACGGCTGTTTAAAAATCATAGGGCAAGATAGAACCGAAAAATCACGCCTCCTAAAATTATTCTGGGTAAACATCCTGATATATTCCCATGTAAAAAGTAAACGTAAATTAATGAAGAACGGCATCAAATAAAGGATGAAACCCTTTTTCTTCATGCAAATGTTTTTTTTTTGCAGCCTGAGCTCAGAATTGAGATGATCGAATGAGCTTAGCGTTGAGATGAAGTAAGAATGATAAGAAATGGAAGCTGTTTGGCTTTTTTCCTTCGATAACAATACGTTCTACTTGTCTACGGATAAGAGGCGAAACAGGCTTACATCCTAGTTTCAATTGCCACCCCTCTGTGGATAGATTTCCCGCATATTCTGTGGGATTCTTGGGATTCTCCACATCTACATTTCCTAATTTCCATACACATGTCCTGAATAGGGTTGGGAAATGGAATTATTGTCGCTGGAACTTCATTTTGTGAAAATACCAACTGAACTTCTTTCTTGCTCTGACCCTGCATAATTCTGAACTGAGATTCATGAAGCGATAACCAGGCAATCCAGCGATGTTTAGCGCAAATGGTTATCGTATAGCCCCTGTAATGTTAGGAGACCCAGAACGTGAAATCTGTTTTGCTAGCCCGGTTTCGCTCGGCTATGCGTTCATGAATCCTAGTCCTGAACGCTTAGTATCCTAAAGTGGACAATTGCTCGCGGCAAAAATAAGTGGCCGGCTACTGGTTGGCGTGGAAACGTTGGAGAAATCGATTTTCCAGAAGAAAACCACCTAAAGACAGGTACTATTCGTGAACATTTCGGCCTTCAGAAAAAAAGGACAATGACCTATGGGACACTTTGAGAGCGAAGGGGGGTGGAAGGCATTAGCCTTGAAATTACAGTGCAGAATCTAGGAATTTGGGTGAAATCCAGGTAGTGTGGGAGAATATGATATGAGCGGACCAAATTTAATGTGAGATAAGAAAGAAGATTCACATGTGGAAATGATAAATATTGATCCCTTTATTACCTGCCAACTGGGCGTCAATATGGCGGCAATACTCAATCCCATGCCAATTATGGACAATATAATAGCGAAGGTGAGCGAACCCTTGCGGGCGAAATCATTGCCAGACATGCGTCTCTGAAAACAGGCGGTATCGATCGCTGTATGTGGAACTCTCCATGAATTTGATGAAAAACGCAAATATCATGGATCCTAAGGGATCAAAGAGCTCAATCAATGGATTGGTTCAATTTAACCAGAAACAACAGCCAGGAAACAGCGCCGTTCCCAGCAAAAAGTCAATAAAGCATAGTAATAACCAACGTTTCGCATTGTTCAGCGGCAGCACCGGGGGGCTCTCTCACAGCGGGTCGAAAATATGTTCGAGTATAATTGTGAGGGTGGAGCGGGCTGTGGCGGCGGCAGCATGTTACAGTAGGCTGGCGCGCACCACGTTCGATGAGTCACACGAGTAAATAGACACGAGACAAGCAGAGATGGTGAAAAAAGTGAGGAAAAACGGGTAAGGAATTAGGAATAGCGAGGCGAAGACGCCGCGAAAACTGGTCCCGAATTCGTGAACTGTGTCAACGAGTTGGAATTAGATCATCACAGCTTATGCAGTAGCTGGTAGCAAGGATCTATAACAATGCTCAGCTTCGCTTCGGGGTCTTCACTGAAGGATGAGCGCAAATAGAAAAAAAAATGTGTTGAATTAGCCAATGCATAGGCAGAGGACGAGAAAAAATAGAAAGAGTAAAGTGGATGAATAGCGAGCCCCCAATCCATATTACCCAATATTTGAATGATTACACACAGTTACAAGAATTAGTGGTCGAAATTTCTGGATTTGATTCAGTTTCTGGGTATGAACTACAAAAAATATTTGCGTGATTTATGTGATACGTATTTGTGTGATTTCAAAAACGCCTCACTTGCTACTTGTATTCATTCACAAAAAAAGCATTGGATTTCTGTTCTCGTTGGCGTCTTCACATAAAGCTTCTGCTCCTTGACGCATCATGGATTTCATAAAAAATATTTTAAAAAATAAATGAATATGTAAACAAATAAATAGCAATGAATAAACAAATATATCGGTCAGCTGAACTCAACACCACAACCCCAGTGGAAAACCGTCTTCGAGAATTTTGTATGAATTGAAATGCTAGGAGTCACTAATCCTGAGTAGAGTTTCTACGAGTTACGAGCTCATTTATTTATTCATTTATTCGTTTATTTATTTAATTATTTGTTTATTTATGATATAGAGGCACTGGCGCGTGTGGCGCAGTCGTAAGAGGCTCGCTGCGCACGCACACGGTCGAAGGTTCAATCGCGCCTGCGGCCAACCGAGCCATCCATCCCTCCGGGGTTGGTAAATTGGTACCAGAAGAGTCTGGGAGGATGAAGCCACTGATTTGATTCATCGGATGCCCCCCGCAAGTCACTGTACAGGGCACATACGCATTCAACGCCTCTACGATGCTCAGATGAAGTCGAATGCGTGGCGCATCCCACATGACGGGGGTTGATCAACACCGACCACTTTTTCCTCTATTTATTTGATTATTTATTCATTTATTTATTTATCGAATAGAGACACCAGGATATGAACGTATTAGGCACCTTTTCCATGGTTTCTCTAGAGGCTTGACTCCTCCATCCGCCCGTTAGAAGCCGGAAGCCTATCCTTGTGCCTGAAGATGTGCTACATCGACTGTTACCATCCTGCATCAATTAAGAGACTGGGTGCTGCATGAGGGTTGCACTTGAGATCAATACTTGTTAGTAGGCCAACATGAAACTGAAAGGAATGGTGCCTTAGATATCCCGCGAAAAACGGGTTAAATACCCTAGGGTGAGTACACCTATGATTTCTGAGCAGGAGGTAATGATCGGGACCAATATTTTCAAAGGAATCGGTCAAGACATCCGAAAAAAAAGTTCTATTTCAACCAGATAAAGTTCGCGTGGAACACGATTATATGTAGCTGACTCATTTTCTAGTAAATTTACTTGATTCTACGAAATTTACCAAAAATTACCTAAATTCAAGTAAATTTGCGCAAGTCGTTTCAGAGTCGGCTAGATGTAAAGAAAAGAAAAGCTGATGCTGCCATTGGATTCAAACTTTTCCAACAATGTTCCCGTAACTTTCTGGGGAAGTTTTTCGCATTTTCCATCGATTTCCGAAGAAAGTCCCTGAGAACGCGAACAAGCTTGAGTGTGGCCGAGTGTGCACTATTCCCTTGTAACTTTTCGCACTGAGTATAATGTATGCATTCACCAAGGATGCTTTTTGAGCGGGCTGCAGAGGTGGAAGAGGAGAGTGGGGTTTTTTTCAAGAAGGAACCTGATCAACAGGATTTTCAGGGTTCTTTCAAAAGTACGTACATGCTGACATGTAAGATCGATTATCAGGCGGAGATAGACGAAAAATACCAATACAAAAGGGTAGGATATGTATCTGCTAAGAATTTCTCACATATTTTTCTTTTCCAGTTTCCCTATTCACCAAAGTTCCAACAAAGATGCTTGCCAATCTCTGCCAAGCCTTCAATGCCATTCGCACTCGGAATTGATAGTGCGACTCGCTCTTCCATAAAAAACGGATAACATTATCCAAGCAATAATAGAGAATGCAGAGCATTTCAAGTTCTTAAAGGGAAAAGTGTGAGCGTTATTTAATCCCACTCGTGAGATGCGCCACGCATTTGATTTCATATAAGAATCGTGGAGGATTTTATGGATATATGCCCTATGCACTGACTTCCGGGGGGCAACTTTTGAACCAAGTCTGTGTTTCATCCGCCCAGACTCTTCTCAATACCATTCCTAGAGAAGTTCCTCTACCCAGCTCTATCTAATTTCTCTGCAACGGTTTTCATATGGCAAGACCTCATCTGGAAAATGGATTGGAACACATAAAAACACATCTAAATCTATCTGAAGCTTATGAGAGGAATTTGGAGAATTACGTAGTTCTTCAGGAAACTTCTGGAAATGCACTGCTCATTCCAGAAAGGATCCGCATTTATCGCCTGAGACGACAGCTTAGAGCGGAAGCTTAGTCATTACGCAGAAAGACTTAGTCATTATGCAAAAAAAAACCCTGATGAATGCGTTCAGAACTTTTCGTGTAGAGGGCAGATTGAAAGCTAGGAAATTTCCGATTTTCAGATTTTGCAGCCAAAGAAGAGGTGAGCTTCCTATTCATCAATCTATGTACTCGAAGTTATGTCATAATGGAACTTTTTCTTGTGCAAATCGCGCGTCAGGCGCACCTATCTTTTTGCGAACGGCACATGCATTTCCTCATGAAATGCCACCACGAAGTGCCCGGCGACATTGTAAAAGAAGTGCGTGACCTTATCGGCGTCAAACGCACGCGCGTCAATCGCACGCATCCAGTGTAGGTGACTTCTAGTTCTTCTTTAACAACGACAGCGCGGTGTCTAAGAAAATTACCTTTTCACTATGCGTTCCTCTTCACTCACAATCTTTGCTTGTCAGAGCGGACTCTAATGTAAATGCTACAGTGAATTTTTGAATTCTCGATGAGTCATAATTCCAGTTTTCCTGTTTATTTTCGTCTATTGAAGTTTTTAAGTTCATTTGTTGATTTTTGCACCATCCTAACCAGTAGTTAGCAATGTTTCGGAGAATGCGGGAATTTCAGGGACAGAAAGTGCTTTCCTTTCAGTACTTAGCACGTGGGAAAAAGCATCCTTGTGCCCATACATGCATTCGTCTTTTCTAGTCCATGCAACCATGTACAAGAGGCCATTTTAGCACCCTCTTGGTCAACGCCTAGGATTTGCACACATTTGGGTCCAAGAATTATTCCAAAGATGGAGCTTTTCCGAAATAGGCGGTTCTACGGGGGCGTGGCCAAAAAGTAGATATCTCAGAGACATCCTATATGGCCAGATAGATATTAGAAGTACGTTTTGCAAACATTTTCTACTTCATATTCACATTCTGCAGGACCAATGCACCGTCTAATGAAACTTCTTCTGCCACTTTGGATTCTCACTATCATTTAGTTATTGCTTCTAAATGTTAATATTGTACAAAAATGCTGTGCTCAATGGTAGGATCAACCCGAGTGCATAAATGAACGAATGAACGTCTGGATAAATTAACGAGAAAAAAAAAACAAAGATCTCGTTTATCCAGGAATAAGGATATGATATACAGATTGCATGAACATTCATTTAGTAACAAATGAGTTACTTTTTCGCATGTGCTGCCACTGATATATCGCAGATACGTAAGTATGAACGCCATATAAAAATTTGGATATATGCAGTTAAGAGGAAAATATTGAGGATCATCGTTCGCAATGCTCTGAATTCGTGGCATTTTGGTGTTTCACACTGCACTTTGGTAGCCTTTGTTGGACGTTGTCATGATCGATATTGCCAAGTTTGGAAAGAGGAAGTAATTGGACAAAGTATAAAAAAGGAAAAGGTGAAGAAAAAAAAAGAGAATAAAAAATATCGCAATCCCAGGAGTGTGCGGACATTTTGGTTTTCTCTTCTCACTAACGGAGTTTTACGCGCTACAAAAAGCATGAACAAGTGAGAAAAGGTGATTCTAGGAATTAAATTAGGTATCCCAGGATGGCGAGTGAAAAAAAAAACACGTGGCGTGGGTGGGAAATTTCATTGCAGAGAAGTCCTGCAATATATGTAAGGAGCACTCAAACGACATACAGCTGCTGAGTAGGGGGTTGTAGAAAGGAAGGAAAAACAGAAAATAGATACAGAAGGTAACGCAGCGTGTGTCTCAAGGTGTCTGTAGTGAATCGCTTGGCGGACTCAGGGAGAAATCGGCGATAATCGCCTACGATCACTGACACAACTGGGAACGCCTCGAAGGTCGTCCGAACAAATGGCGAAGAGAACGAGGCGTTGGCGAGCAATTGGGCGAGTATCGCTGCGATATCGTGCGCGATTTGGTGATTAAGGACTACGCGAAGGGTGGACGCAAGTACGGCTATGAGGGGTTCATAGCTGGGAGTTTGTGGTCGTCGCAGGCGCGTAAGCCGAAAAGTAGTCGACAAGAATGCGCGGCGTCCGAAGACACCACATTCCCCCGGCGACCGGTTCAGGTCGGTGCCACAATGAAAACGATCGATAAGCACATTTCAAGGGATGAGGTTTTTCGGAATGGATTCGCATTGTCAAAATGCAATGAGTCACAACGATCCGGGTGTATCAGCTGGTTTCGTATTAGACCTCAAATAACACCACTATTCCGTAAATGGAGTAACCCCTACAGGAAGTGCAGAGGTAACACCACCAGCGATTGTCTTAGAATTCTTGAACAACGAGTAATCATTGTTTAATATGTGTTTATTTATTATTATATTTTCTACAATATGAAATAACTTTTATTGTAGTGGGCATCGATAGTGGTGATTCTTTCCCTACCTCGAAAAGTACGCGGCGCGCCCAGATCGGTCGAGCAGGAAACCTCCCCGGGACATCAAATTGTGGGGTTTTCTTGATAGTCAAATAGTTTCTTATTAGTTACCATCAAATGTGATGAACAACTGTCAAGAGAACCCAGATTCGCCAGGGCGGCGACGATTCCTCGTGAGCGGCGCGGTCGCGCCGCGTGCTTTCCGAGGCGAAAGGGTCGCCGCTATCGACGCGCATGGTATTTATTACAATTAGTATGAATTTCTTCCAAACCTATGGGACATTAATTTTCAAACATCTGGGCATGGAGAGTGGTGGAGCAGTAGCAAAAGATAGGCACAAAAATTACAAAAAAAAAACCAATAATTTTGCATTTTCTCAAAACAACATCGTAATGGGCACTTAGAATGCAAGTTGTCTGTTAGGAGTAGCCGCGCAGAGAGCCGCAACGCTTCCGAGATGCGTCGCAGCTCCCGATCGAGCAATCCGCGACGCGCGTTGGGAGCGTTGCGGCTGTTGGATCAGTTCGTAGTAGCGAACAATGCATTAGCCAGATGACCGCATGCATGCCAAGTAGAGATGAACCATGGATAGACGAAAAGAAAAAAGTAGGGCCATTGTTATTCACCCACCAAATAGCAATTTTTTATCGATCGGTGATTCCAGAGCTTGCATGCATCATTGAGATTACCCGTGGTAAAAGTGTTAACACCCCACAGATTCACCCGTAGTCAACAGGGTAATCTCATTGATGCATTCAGACACACTGCGCGAGATATGGTGTCACTGGATAACAGAAATCGTGGCAGAAGGAGAATTTCATGAATCTAGTCTCATTTCGGTATGAATTGGAACCCATTTTTCCAATGGCTAGGTTCCGGCACGATCCACCAGATTAAATAATCGCACATTGACGAAAAAAAAAAACGTGAAACGTAAAGCGGAAAACGGAAAATTCTTGGTGGAAAAATCTTGGGAATACTGACGTCAGAAAAGTGAGCACGACGATCTTCAATGACATTTCAAAAAAGGGATTTTCAATGAAATATTAGTAGATAGAAAAAATATTTTTTAAAGGATGTTGTTCCATAAGATGAGTGTGGTACCATGCTAAACAAAAACTAAGATGACGTCTATGCTGTATCGCCAGCCAAGATCAAACGAACGTGTACCGTAAACATTCGTGCCAAAATACGGGTGGTGGACGAGGTTCGCGCGAGGTCAATCGACTGCGGCAAGGACAAGATAGTGGTGTCGTGAAGACCACATGCGGATCTGGCCGTCTGATTAAGAGCGCACTCCGTGGTCGCCGGAAAAACCCTATGATCTCTATTCCATCTACGGGCTCTTAATAACTAGCCGTTTCGGGTGAAAAAAGCAGCAGGACCTGTATCGGGCTTTGGTTAGGTGGTTTCGGGGTTTTGATTGAGATGACACCCCGTGAATATTCGATCTACATTTTCGCTAAACGATAATAACTGCAGAGTATTGTGCGACAATGATTGGACGAATAGGCGAATGAATGAATGAATGAATGAAAGAGTGAATATGAAAAGAGTAGGTATTGATCGCCATGCGCGCTATTCCTACGAGGACCGAAGTGCATCACTCAGATTACCCAAGGTAAACATTTTAGGACCCCTCTTAGCGACTAATGACGTCTGATGGTTAGCAGGTTTACCCTGGATAATCTCAATGATGCAAGCCAACACAGGAATAATACACACATGACAGTAAAGGCCTAGGCTAGATGGTTACCGTGCAGAATTTCCCTTCCCCGCTTCCCAAACCAAAACAGAAGCGACAAAGTGGGCGGAGCTTGTAAAACGTGGGTGCACATACACTCTACATATGGAATACAGGTTCACCAGCGACCAAAAAAACTTTTAGGCGAATGAAGCGGCTAGTTATGTACATGTACCTAGCGACATCGATCAGTGTGGAGATGCAATTTCGGCAAAACTCGTCCGAACGACGACCGGATTCTATGTTATTATAGAGGTAGATATGCTTACGAAAAAGCGTTTTTTCAATGATGAAGTAATATCGGCGTATAGTGGTGCACTTTACTCATTAGCTAGGGAGAAAAGAGGAGAAAAACAAGAGGAGAAGGAAGGCGGCATTGGGAGAGGAACGGCTGAGGGAATAAATGAGTGTACGTGTGGGCGAATGAATGAACGAATGAATAAACGTATGAATTGAATGAATGAATGTGAATGAATGAATGAAAATGAATGAATGAATGAATGAATGAATGAATGAATGAATGAAAGGAATGGATGAATGAATGAATGAATGAATGAATGAATGAATGAATGAATGAATGAATGAATGAATGAATGATATGAATGAATGAATGTGAATGAATGAATGAAAATGAATGAATGAATGAATGAATGAATGAATGAATGAATGAAGAAGAATGAATGAATTGAATGAATGAATGAATGAATGAATGAATGAATGAATGAATGAATGAATGAATGAATGGATAATGATTGATGAATTGAATGAATGAATGAATGAATGAATGAATGAATGAATGAATGAATGAATGAATGAATGGATGAATGAATGAATGAATGAATGAATGAATGAATGAATGAATGAATGAATGAATGAATGAATGAATGAATGAAGTGAATGAATGAATGAATGGATGAATGAATGAATGAATGAATGAACGAATGAATGAATGAATGAATGAATATGGTGAATGAATGAATGGATGAATGAATGAATGAATGAATGAATGAATGAATGAATGAATGAACGAATGAATGGTTGAATGAATGAATGTGAATGAATGAATGAAAATGAATGAATGAATGAATGAATGAATGAATGAATGAATGAAGGATGAATGAATGAATGAATGAATGAATGAATGAATGAATGAATGAATGAATGAATGAATGAATGAATGAATGACTGAATGAATGAATGAATGGGATGAATAAATGAATGGGATAAATGAATGAGTGAGTGAATGAATGAATGAATCGATGAATGAATAGCATGAATGAATAAATGAATGAATGGGATGAGTAAATGAATGGGATAAATGAATGAATGAATGAATGAATGGATGAATGAATGAATGAATGAATGAATGAATGAATGAATGAATGAATGAATGAATGAATGAATCGATGAATGAATAGCATGACAAAAGTTCAAGGAATTTCTGGTTTAGGATTTGCCACTCCAGTTGTCACTGTTCCCCAATTTTCAAGGTCAATTTCGTTTTTCTTTTCAATAAGAAAGTCGTGTGCAGATGTTTTGTGTGAAACAAGTTGGTAACAACGAAAAAAGGTCCTTTGGACAAAAAATCTAATATTAACGATGAAAAATGTAATATTAACGGTAGGGAGGAGAGTTAGTTGTTGTTGGGGCCGATTTTTCCACTTTCCCCAGTTCTAGGATGATAGTAAGCAATGATCAAAACAGCTAATTCTTAAGAAAAACTGATTTCTTCCTCGAGAAAAAAAATTAAAGGTAAGGCGTATGTTTTTCTGCAGGGAATAAAATAGTAGTGACTGCTACCACCTGCGTATTTTCCCGAAGATCCTTTATTTTCCTCGCCATACATGTTTGGAGTGTAGAAGGATCTCTTCGCAATTTGTTCATCCATCATTGGTGACGAGAACTTTGAAATAGAAGGCTGGCTTGGTTCATTGACCGTTCCCGTCCGTTAATTATGGTCAGGTATGTTTCCGAATGGATGTGCACGTTCCTAATAGCATTTAGCGTGACCTACTTATATGAATAACTGGTTGACGGACCCGATGGATTAGCGAAGAATTCCCTAATACAGGGCACTACGGACCAAATCATCAGCGACAATTGGATCTCTGATCCACAGCACAAACCCGCTTGGCTAAGTGCTCGT
This sequence comes from Ancylostoma ceylanicum, assembly GCA_000688135.1. NCBI lineage: Eukaryota > Metazoa > Nematoda > Chromadorea > Rhabditida > Ancylostomatidae > Ancylostoma > Ancylostoma ceylanicum. The sequence continues at coordinate 72,097 of JARK01001503.1, read as the reverse complement.
GATGAAACTGTGCGAAAGCGCGGAAATCAGACAAATTCACGAAAATCGACGGAAGCTGGGGATGAACATCCGTGGAGAGGTGCGAGTGTTATTATTCGAGCATTCTCATAATAACACGGCGTTCGCGATTTGGGCGGAGTTGACTGGAGTCATGTGTTCTACAAATGGTTGTGGTGTGTAGTTTAAACATACAGCAATTCCGGAATTTCTACTTATTTTCTTTAGAAAAATTCTGTTTCGATAGGTGGTTTTGATTATTTATTATATGATGACGTCTGCTGATATGTAGAAGAAGCAACCCGTAGAAGATCCAGAATTCGCATCCGTAAGTAAATAAGCGCTATAACCACTGTTCTTGCTACCTGAAGATAGAGAAATAAAAGAAAGAAGAAGTAGATAGTGAGGAAGAGGAAGCACGAGAAGCAGAACCGCACATAATTTCGGCCCTTAGAGGGAAATAAAATAGAACATCCAGCACTTTGTGAATGGAGAAAGCTGAAAAAGCAACAAACAAACAGAAAAAAATGAGGGAAAATGAAGCAAATCGTGGATAAAAGGACAGAAAAGTTAAGCATACGTAGGCTATAATTTTTGAGACAACATGATGCTGTGGTTCCATACGGAAAATGTGCCCAATTGGTTAAGGAATGGTTACGATTCCATCGCTCCTGGCATAGATATTATAAATCTGTATGTTCATGTGTTAATAATTTATCAAGGGGTGGCATGCATCATTGAGATTACACAGGGCAAACATATTATCATCTGACGTTTATCCATCTTTACCATTGGCGTCAATACATTAACCCTGGGTAATCTCAACGATACATTAAGGCTAGGGAAAAATTGTTTCTTTTTTATTTCTACCGCATTTTTTTTCAAAATTCGAAGCAACAAAGAAAGCTCTAGGCAGGTGAAAAGGTGAAAATTCTAGCATGAAAACTGGAAAAAGTATAAAAATGAACACTGCGCGCTGGAGTGATGACTGAAGTGTACAAAAAGGCAAATTGGAGGGCCTGTGGATCACAGATGTGCGGAAGTGAATTTTCAAATTTCATAAAACGTAAAACGGAAAATGGACGTCCAAAAATGGGCGTAAAACCGAAAGCATGGAATGGAAGGCGGAAAATTCCGCACACCCTTGTTCTGGCCGACGCTCGGAGTGAAATATCCCTCACATTTGTTGGGCTTCATTCGCTTATCCATAGATATTTAGGGAAATCAAAGGGGT
>JARK01001503.1:24236-70701 GCA_000688135.1 Ancylostoma ceylanicum | reverse complement strand
GGGGGGGGGGGGGGGGGGGGGGGGAGGTGGCGTGCTGGCGGCCACAGTCGAAATTTTGCAATTTAGTTGGTATTTTTAAGCTGTACAATAAGATAAGAGGTCGAAGAATAATTTAGGATTGCCATCTGATAAATTGGCAAACATAACGGCACAAAAAGGTATTGGAGAAAGGAGATCTGCCCTGATTTTCAATGACAAAAGCTGTTAATCTTTTCGAAAAGCTCGATTTCATGGAGGAAGTCGAGTAGGATTTAGAGCGAGGCACAGCCGAAATTACTGTTCCGAATCGAAATCGTGGCTACGAACGTGTTTTGTTGGTTCGAGCACAGGCACAGAGAATCGATGAACACCCGAACAATAGAAACAAACACAATAACGCTGGTAATTAACGCGATGGCTGGCAACAAGCGCTGCTACCGAAGGCTTGACCTCATTGAGGTGGGCAGGTAACACATGGTGACGATCCAATTATTCGCTTATTTAGCTATCCATCCATTTGTAGCTCGATTGTGCCGTAGGAGACAAAACATGCAGTGCTGTGAGGGGCCATGGGGATGAATAGCGATGAGGAGCGACTGGAACGAGTTTCGCTAAGATCATAAACTTCCGAAATCTAGGCCGTAGCACACGGCGGGTGGTAGCCGCTGAGTCAGTCGCCACTGAGCGATTCAAACGATTTCGACGAGATGCTGCGCAGCGCAGCAGGCTCTTACGCTACGCTGAGCCGACAGCGGGTACCTGGGATTTTCTAGAAAGAAATGGAGTGTGACAGTTTGGCGTGGTATCTGTACAGTAAAGCATGGGGTGAACTAGTTGCACGCGGGTCAGAACGGGGATTTGCAAGCAGCCGGTTCATAAACAAACAACCGGACGTAGTAGTGAAACTATGGTGAATTGGCATGTGAGCTAAGGCTTACTTGGGAGGGAGTTGGGAGTTTCAGGAAAAAGAGGGCATTAGTGGAATTTTTCGGGGTATAGAGTTGTTGGTACCACCCCATTACTAGTAAACAACCAGAAAATGCTTTTTTTTCCATAGAAATAGCAGTGAGTAAGTAAGAACAGCACCGCCAAAGACAACACCAACAGCAAGAACTCTCCTTGTTGTTGTTCCACGCGGTTACTTACAGGTCTGACCTCGACCGGCAGCGGTTGGTGAAAGGCAGTCAGGTTGATTTGCATAGAACGATGTCCTTGATGCGCACACCCGAACCTCGACATCCACGATAGCATCGACAATGGGCCCAGCGATGGAACGTACGTACCGGTAGCTCGTCAACCGTTACGTGAACAAGTCACGGTCTTATCTCACTAGCTGAGACTCTGGCTATATTGAGAGCGATAGCGATAGGATCGCAGTGCAATTTTGTTCGGCTGCCTTTACATTCTAACCGCGTATCGTAGTGCCAACAAGCAGTTCGACGCATGCTACAGTTTTCTGATTAGCCCTTATGAGAGAGAAAAATTGCGGCGTCTTGGACATGAGTACTATGTACTTTTGCGCTGTGAATAAAATCGCTGCGATTACATTCCCGAAAGCGGTCGCTGCGATCGCTCAGTTCCCACCAAATCCAGGGCCTATAAAATAGACAGTCATCCTTTTATTTTCGTTGAAAGAAGTAGAGAGCAGACAAGTACGACGCTTCCACGGTTCTTTAGGTTTATGGGGGCAGTTCAGTGTTTTCCGAACCGATTCAGTGTTTTTCTAACAACCACCCCCCCCCTCCCTCCCCCTCCTGCCATAGTCTATTCGTCCTCATCCACGAGTAGTGAAATAGGCCTTCAATAGTGGTGGGACGAGTTGTGGGCACTTGCTGGGATGGGGGTTTGAATGCATCACCACTACATAACAATTAGCCCCTTCTTTTGTCGTCATGACGTCATGACCCGGAGACCGAGCTTTCAATAGCATTTTTGCTGCCCTTGCTGCCCACTCTATGGGTATCCATAACAATCATTACAGTGGATTTGAAACGGACGTAGACAAGGGGCGGTACCGCTGCGCGAGCACTCCGGTTGCCTGCTTCACCGAGGCAGCGGGTCTGCTGGGCAGAGACACGGAGGAAAACCGATACGTCTTCCTGGGAGGTGCAGCAGATAACCAGAGTGCCCGCGCCTCGTTCCCGCCTCTTATCTACGGCCATTCGGAATTCACTGTACTTTCCAAATATCGCGCTATTTGGCGGGTCCTGACCCGAAATAATTGGCATACTACTTGCGCAGCTGAGCAGCGCCGCGGCCCGAAAGGTTTAGCGGAAGTCAAATGGAGGATGCAACAGGGGCATGCTTCAAGTGAAAGAGTCGAGTAGGTCCCGCCACAAGACTCATCTGCCAATTTTTCTGGAACAGACTGTACACTATCTTACATCGGCGTCGAAGGGACAGGGAAAGATTCCATCGTGGCGAGCAAGTGCACGACATCCAGGTCGTCTCAAGAAGGACACTCATTTCTAAAGACTCTCTTGGCGAATCAACGCTACGATACGGTTTTGACATACATTTGATTCAAAAATCCAAAAATCCGCCAGGAAATGTAATTCATTGGGCAGAGATAATGTCTTGGGAGAGTTCTGAAGGAATTCGTTTGGCCGAGAGTTTTCTTCAAGCATTGCGAGCCTCCATGGAGGTCCTGCCACCAGATGGCACTCGTTTTTTTCTGCAGGTCCCCACTTTCACATGTTTATTTGTTTGTTTATTTCAAAGCGGACCAGTGATCAGATTAGTATGAATATCAGTAACTACATTTGAAGGATTAATCAGGCTTCAATGTGAAATGTGTTGATAGGCCAATAATACGCAAACAAGAAGCATCTACTGTTGTGCTTTTAGCCTATGTATGTATAATACATGTACGGTCTCGTTTCCCCGACGGACGGCTACTTGATGTTCTATTCAAGCAGGATTCGACGGATAGGGCTCATAAGATGTTGCTCTATGCAACCTCCTGTGTGCTGGGAGAAGTCACGAAACCGCATTCGTGACCTATTCTGAAGTAATCCCTGGATCTTTATTTATTTATTTATTTATTTATTTTATTTATTTCCAATACACAACAAGGTGTGCCATAAATCAAGGAAATGAAAGAAAGAAATGCGGATAACTCAGAACTAATTTTAAGAAAATCTCAATAATTTAAACGGTGAACAAACTAACGACAAATCCAAGGAGGTAAGGCTAGTCTCGGATTCTCAGAAAATTCAGATATCCAGCATTTTGTGATCGTAATAAAACTACAGGACATCAGGACGTGCGCAATCCTGGGGTTGAGTTAACAGCATATCAGTGATCAGCTTCTACTTAGTATCGTGCGATCTTGATGTATGGACCATCGTGAGAAAGACGTTCTCACCCGTTTTTTTGCGTCTGCAAATCTTATCGCGATACCGTAAGAGCGGTAGTATCATAGAGGTACGGCTAGAGAGCTTTATCGTTGTAAGGAGGAACAGTTGAAATGTTTTCGACAGAAACTATAGTAGAACGACTCAAAACCTATGAAAATTTTTAAAAAATGACGAATATGTAGAGTCTTCTATTAGGCGCTTTACTCACACTTTTTCGCAACCTGTACATATTTTGGGATATTTTCGTGGTACTTTCATAGTTCTTATCTATATATAGTCGCCCACTCTTCGCTACGTTGCAGTTTGAACTATTGTACCCGGAAATGATGACACGCGCTGCTGAAATTTCTTATCAACGCTCGGCTTACTATATCTACCGCTTATCTCCTGTTCGTCGACCGTGGTGACTGTTCCAAGAGCTCGACTTACTCAAAATGTCTGTACTTATTCAGTCTTTACTCTATTGCACGCTGCTTGTTGCTGGAGTTTTCTCACTGAAATGCTATACGGGTGAGTTCAAGAGTAAGCGTTATCCCGTAAAATGAGAGCAGATAATTTTAGGTATATCAACATCTAGCAATGTACACCCGACCATGAACATGACTTGTTCTCGCATCTCTGCATTTTGCCTCAAGTGCGATTTTTCAGTTTTTCAACTATATTTTACTAATAATAGCCACCATAAAAAATTAACTTACCAGTCAATACGGAGCCTTCTCCTCGAATGCATGTGACCCCTAAAGTTTATGTATAATGTTCATCGAAAGTCTACAATTTTGGTTGTGGAAGATATATTTCTTCCACAATTTTGTTTTATTTTCCTTCACAATTTCTTTTATTTTCTTATATTTTCCACACATCTTTTTATATCTGCAAGACTATGCTACATTTAATATTAACCATATGTATAGAGGAGATTTTTCAGAGTTGCCGGCGGCATCAAATACAATGGCAAAACTCTCTATCAAGCTAGTTATGGGTGTGATGTCGGGACGTGCCTGGTAATATCCTTCCACAATCGATGTTCGAACTTATTAATCTCTTTATAAGCTTATGAATTTTAGTCGCCGGGATGTGCGGACTTAGGCGGCGTGAAGACATGCTGCTGTAGTACCGATTTCTGCAATTCTTCTTTCAGAGGAAGTCTTTCATTGGCTTTGTTAATATCTTTCTTTGTTCTCATTTTTCAACATTGAATGTTAGTGCGAATAAATGCGTCCCAACAGGGTTTGACCAAGATGGAGAAATTTTCAAATAATCGGTCTTTCCCTCTAAATAAATTAGAGTAGATCGCTACACCTCGTCGAAAAGGGGCGTGGCCAGCTCTTGCGATTGGCCAACTCGTCCCACCGTCCAATCGCTGGGCTCGGCGGCAGCACTCACCCCAGATGAGAGGCTTTGCGCTAATTTATGTTATAAAGGTGATCAACTATTGAAATCTAGATGTCCTGTAAATTCCTGGCCCAAAATTCTCGTCCTGTTGAAAATTTACTGTTGTTATTTTACTGTATATGTATGCTCATATTTATTAATTCTTAATAAGGAAATCAAAAGAAAAATAAATAAATAGATAAATAAATAAACAATGTGAACACACTTCTTATGGCATAAATACATAACAATGAGTGAACTGATTCCCTGCTGAGCAGTACTCCGTCTCGTGCACGGTCACGAACGAGAACGGTTTTTTCGTGCAGAGCACGACAAAAGCTGCTTCCTCTTCTTCCAAGGCCTTAGCGATAGATATTTTTGAATTGTTCGAGGATCGCTGGAGATTCTGAAAGAGGAAATGGCCTTACATGAGGTTGCCAAACCTATTTATAGGCCTCACCTCCACGATAAGCTGCCTCAAGCGAGTGCTGTTGCACAGCTTGTCATGGCTGGTCCCCGAGATACCATGGTGATAGTTGGGCTGATCAGCTGACCTGGAACTTTACCAGATTTCAACGGTAGCGCTTCAGCTCATCCTTCCCGCATTGCTCAAACCTCTTCCAGCGCTTGACGCCACAAATTCGGGCAGGCGGCCGGTATGCGTCTTCCTGGATGTGCTCGACCTGGATTGTCTGTGGTCTTTCCTCGATATGCTGAACATGGATTGTCTGAGGTGGTGGACGCTCCTCATAGTGTTGTACGATGGTGGGTGGTGGTGGTCGTGACTGGAATTGGTGGATGACGACTGGAGCTGCCTGCGGTTCGCTAACAACGGTAGCCGCTGGACAGGCGGGGCATACACATCTGGAAAAGGACAACTGTCACTTTTTGCAATAGAATCAAGTATTGTTAGGTATTACGGAAGGCGGAGATAAATTATGTGCGTACTACTACTTGGATAAGGTTCTCGTAATCGTTCATATCTGAGCATCGTCTTTAAAAAGGGTCGAATCATCCATCAGATGGGGAAAGAGCTCCATTCAAACTCCATTCTGCTTGGAATGGGGAAACGGATTCTCATCGAGTGGAAAAAAACCAAAATTTCACGAAAAATATAAAAGCTCAAGTGATTAAACTTGCAAAGTGTTTATCTCCCATTATTATTTTGCTACTATGTACATATTTGATTAAATTTTTGTTGATTGTGATGTTTCCTGAGCTACATAGGGACCATTTGAAGACTTACGGTTGACAAGTCCCAAATAAGCATCCAAAGTTCGCTCGGATGCTCTGGAAAATTGTTGAGAACACCAGGAGTTTCACTTTCATCGGCTTCAGGGAACAGATGAAATAATTAGACCAGCGAAGAGGAGAAAGTGTGATGACTCGTCGGCTTTATATGGTGAGTGACCATCGCTAACGTATAGCTAATTTTTTAATGGAAATCGAAAACAGTGAAATGTCGGATCGAGTTTTGCATGTGGCGTCGGAGCGCGATTGAACAGCGGTCTTCCAGGGAAAGTCTAGGGCTTGCGTCGGCATACATAGTTGGAATTGTTTATTAAATCATATATTAATATTCTTGCAAAGTAACAGTTAACAATAAAAAAAATTCTGTGCGTCTAATGGGTCTACACCATGAACACATAGCAGTTGTGGTCCATGTTGCCTTCGACACAGTACCTGAAAAGAAGTGCCTTAGGGTTAGGCCTGACGGTTTGCACAAGTAGTAATGCTCTCACCTATGAGAATCAGCTTGATAGCTAACTGCACCGTCAACGCATAGCACCGTAAACGACTCTTCCGGATAGAGAGCAACCAGTTCCTGGTATATCGCCGACTTCACAGCTGATGGTGTTGTGCTGTTAGCGATGTGCTAAAGAATGTCATGAAGGTTGTTACCAGTAGCTAAAGTGTCAGGTCTCTTACCTTTCGCATAAGTTCACTGATTTCAACGCTGTTACAATGGCCATGGTCGCTTTCGATGCCCGGGCGTTTCTCTACGCGTCCACGAACGTGACCGATTTCACGCTTCTTTCTATAAAAGGAGAAATCCTGATGCCTACATTGTTTCCACGCTTGGGTTTAGTTACCCAAGTTCGAGCTATTCGTCCTCAAGTGCTTTCCACTTGTTGCTACTTCTATTTTTTTCGTTTGTTATTTGTACTTATTCATCTTATTCCTCTTGGGGGGGGGGGTCAGCATTCCTGGACATCGGTGCTTTTTTCTTCACAAATTTCATGTGATTGGTTTTGGATTCTGGCTCCCTTCCTTACTGGACTTAGGGGCCCATCACTGGAACGAAAGGTGATCTCTTACCCACAGGCACATATGTTCACCGATGGATAGCAACTGGGTACAGACAACGTCATGTGTGGGTAAACATGTTGATGGTAGCCAGGTAATGGATAAGTAAATTAACACGTTTACCATACCATGGGAATCACTATAAAGGATCCGGGACCTTGGAAAGTGAGGTGCTCGGCTTTGTTTTCGGCTTCCGCCCAAGGAAAGGGTAGAGAACGACGATGGATCATATTCCCTTGCGTTATTTTTCCAAAATTATGATTTTGCACTTATGAGACTCATCAGTGACACAAGGGGACGTTAGACCAAGAAACTACTCATGAGAGATAAGTACCATTGGAAGATCCCGTGAAAATAATGTTCCCCAATGGTTGGAGGGATTCCACAGAAATCCCAGGGCCCTGTTTCCTCTTGTATTTTTACCTCAAAGTTGTTAACATAGGACACAAGTGTAACGAGCATTGAGCATCGTGAAAGTGGGTAAACGAAAGAAAATGCTCACCTCTTGCCAAATCCGCCTCCTCCACAGCAGCTGAAAAGCAAAAGATTTGGCTTTATCATAATTGTGATCACCTACGAAGGAATTATTGGTCATTCAATTACTATTCTACGGCCGAGAATCCTTTATAGAGACCAGGTCTATAAACGCGTGATTCTAATGCGAAAGAACTCAACCGGCATAAGGATGAACAGTTGTACTGAAACTTTTTCTCTCTTTCCTTATATACAAATAACCCAGTCTTCCTATATGTCACGGAATACTTAGGATTAAACTCACCAAGGTTGCGGCGGAGGACAACAGCACTGCTGCTGTTGTTGGCAGCAGCACCCACCTCCACCGCCGCCACCGCTTGGGAACAGAAAACTGCTCACAATCGGAAGAAGAACAAGCACGATGACCAGCAGTCGCATCTGAAGAAATCTTTTCTTGTTTCGGATGAAATAGGATACGGAAATACTAGGGACATGCAAAACTGTTCTTGTTCAAGTTGTGCTAGAAATTTGGCTAATGTTAGCTTTCTCTGACCGTTCCACGGATTTTGCAAGTTTTTCGACGAGTCACCGTAACATTTGGAATTTTTTAAGTTTAACTGAGAACACAGCGAGCCCTTAAGAAGCACCAGAAGTCCAGAAATCCATGCAAAAGAATAATTTCATAAGATTTTCTGCGTCCTAAAGATTGCTAGGTGGAATATTCCGATTCAAAACGATCTTTAGAGATCAGAACAGGTAGGTGAGCAGATGTGTTATTCTTTTGAATTAGCTTATTCGTGCCATAGCGAAATGCAAAAAAAAAACACGTTGTTTTCTCAGTCCAGTTATACTTTTTAATTATTCTTTAAGGCTGCACGAGAACTCATGATTTAGAGTCTTGGATAGGGCAGGATCCACGAAAAATTCAATGATTTATCCAAAAGTGTCAATAAATATGTAGAAATAGGCAAAATTAGAAAGTCGTACGCATGACTAAAGACTTTGAGGAACAAGGTTGTTAGAGCCTATATCCGAACGATGAACTGATCCATAACCATATGAAATATCCAGGGTTTATATAAGTGGCGATGATCACGGATCGCCTAACCTAGATCAAGCGGCGAAGTCTTGACTTAGTATCAAAACCGGTACTGAGTGCGAACAGGTGGGCGCGTGTCCGGATTCTCTACAGAGACCAAGTAGCCCCCCATCCCTCAAGGCGGATTTGCAGCGATTAGGTTCGAATCGTGAGAAAGTTTAATCTCCCAGTTGGGTGAAAGGTTAATCTCTCAGTTGGGCGCATGAGAAGGCTACTCATAATTTCCTCAGATTTTGAGTTCGAAGGTTTGAGAAACAGGAAATGGCAACTTTCCAGGCGTCGTGGTTCCCCTCTTTTCTTGGCCTGTAGACTGTTGTTATTTCTTTGCTTCAATTTTGCGAGAAAGTTCAATTCCTCGAGCCAGGAACCACTTGCATAATTTTTACTCCAGTTGATCTTTGCGTGAACTGAGCGTAGTTACATATTAATTAATACCCCCACATTTTCAGTCCCGTTCCAGACTGCTTTATTCGGTTTTGTTAGCTCCAGGGACACAAAGTGCATCACATCTACATATCCCGGAAATGAGAACATGTCAGATTACTTTGTAGCCCTATCTCTAGATGTTGACGGCGATAATGAGAACATGAGGACCAGATGGAAAAGATTTACACTGCTGATGAAAAGTTATACTAAGCAAATTCAGAAATTTTATATTAAGTAAATTTGTGGAAATTCTAAAATAGATGGAACTTTATAAAGTGCCTGAAAATATTTTTGCGGACAGTTTTGGCGGACCTGCTTGATCAGTTCCATTTCTAGAGTTGTGTTTCAGAACTGCTATTTGATTTCGTTTAATCGGCTTCTAAACAATTTCTTTCATTTTTTCCAAGTAAATATCCTTAGAGCGCGTGTGGTGCTGTGGTAGGAGGCTCGCTGCGCACGCACACGGTCCATGGTTCGATCGCGCGTGTGGCCATCCAAGCCATCCATCCTCTCCGGGGTCGTAAATTGGTACCAGAGGAGTCTGGGAGGATGAAGCCACTGATTTGATTCATCGGATGCCCCCCGCAAGTCACTGTATAGGGCACATACGCATTCAACGCCTCTACGATGATCAGATGAAGTCGAATGCGTGGCGCATCCAACATGACGGGATTGATTAACGCCGACCACTTTATCCTTTTGAACATCTTTTGGAGGTTCCATTCTTGAACTACAACAGCCATTATCCTGTAGCTACGTACTTATCCCCTGTAGATCCTCGCACTCTGGTCTTAGTGGGCACCTGGGATTAATGAAACGGTAACCAAGTAAACAAGTAGTAAACAGAGCTAGTTTAGTTGATTATTGAATAGACTAGGGAGTGGTAGGAGACGCAGGACACGAAAATAGGTATTCCTGCCTTGGTTAGAGTAACGTCATTGTCCCCTCTATACTTATTTATTAGAAAATCATTCACACCTGTCTTACACAAGTTTCATATTTGCCGGTGTTGTTTCCTATCATTTTTCGTACCATTCGTCGAATCTAGAAACCATCAATAGACCTATACTCATTTCATAAACAGGTAAAGGAAACTAACAGAAGCTTCGTTTGCATTGATGCTACCAGGACTCATAGAAAAAAAACGTACTTGTTGAGTTTCAGCTTGAGGATTTCTTATCAGATGATTTTCTATCCCCAGGTGCATCACTGCCATATTCCCTAGACATCCAACACGAACAGGCTCATTAAATGGTGCAAGAAATGAATGTAAGTTCGTGTAGGCGACGTCGAGACGATTTCGTCATGTTTGACGTCGTTTGGCATTATAACGAACTCACAGTGGATGGATTTGTTCTGATTGCTAGACATTTTACTAGGTTTAGATTCTACGAGGATGGATACCGATGTTAGAATTCTACTTGATAATAATTTATTACGCTACTTAAGGTATAAGTGAAAAAGACAATATTCTTATCGAGTACAGCACACACACTTGTCAACAATATCATTTCAAGTTGGACACGCGATCCTCTCGCTCCAGTGATAGATCAAAAAATTTCTACACACCAAACGCTTAAACAAGAGGAACTTCCGAGTGCTGAGGGTGAGACCATATCTTAGAGATAAATAAGCAGATCCTGCTCGGCATGTAAAACTCACTCGCCTAGGAGTCTCGGGCTTGCATAGGAAATTTTCTCCGAATCACCTTTTGTTCTTGACGATAATATATTACAGAACCTATTGTTAGCTGGATCTATTCTCATTATGCCATATAGCATTTCATAAAGAGTGCAAACATCCTTAACCTTCCTTCGCCATTCAAGAGAGTATATTTCATAGTAGGTATTCCTAATTTTAGCCGGTATTATCGTCCTATCAGCTACTGCCCATTTCTGTGAAGTAAATGGCATAGCTATTAAAGGCCCAATACCATATTTAAGCAGCTATCACCTCAGAAGTTTTCCTTATAACATTCTCTAAGTGCTTCACAATGCATTACCATACAATGTAATAAATGATGTAGTAAAGCGAAGCAGCTGAGGTAATGATCTTGCTCCTGGAAAACACGGCAAGTTCCAAGGTCCTTCATGAACTTTACTGATACTTCCGATAGCTACAAATCCTGGAAATAGCGAAACTTCCCCTCTCTCGCAATACCAGAACGAACTTGCCTTGTAGCCACTTGAGGCAACCCCTAGATCTCTGAGGGATCGGAAAAAGGTAACTGTTCACTTACTGGATTGAAAAGGACTCATCTGGAGAGCAGCCTGCAGAAACCAGTATAGAACTCTGATTGAAGTGCAAATCTGGAATAATCCAGGAATCTTCCTTCTAAAATTTTGTTTTTCATTTCATATTTTTGAAATCGAAATTTGAAAAATTTCGATTTCAAAAATACAAGAACCTTTTTTTTGGAGTGGAGCTTTCACGCATGATATTTAATGTTATTGCCCTATCGCAGGTTATGAGTAGGCGTTTTTATTATCTATTTCACCTGACGTCCCCACGCCATCGACTTCTTTGAAAGCACAAAAGTGCACCAACTGTCTTTGAAAAAAATAATGGAGGCCAATAGTGGCGAAGGAGATCCAGAATATCTCAGTAATTCAATTTAGTTTTTCGAAGAGAAAATGGCAGTTCTTCCAGGGGATTTTTTTTGCCGCACGACGCCACAGCTTCATCGCTTCTGGGATATCTGCCAGGGTACCACCAGCTCATTGTAAGGCTACTAGTGTTTCTAGCCAAATATAAGTTACATCCTTTCACGAAACTTTTGGATTTTTATAGAATAACGTGGTTCTCTAGTCACATGTTTGCAATTTCTACAAGATTTTGGCGATTTTCTTGGCTTGTACGTACGTTTCCCTATGGCATTTTCTTCTGCATTTATGCTACGATTACTGAGCTGGAACTGTTACGAAACATCTACACGAAAAAAAAACTCGGGAAAAACCAGGATCTTCTTTGTACTGATGAGTTTGAGGAGAAAAATTTTTTACTATTTCCTCACTAGTACCTTTTGTACCTGCCAGCGTTTGCGCAGATTATTATTATATATTATTCTCTTATCCATGTAATTCAAAAAAAGTTCAATCAACCACTGTTAGCTTCAGACACGTTAGGAACTTCCAGCATATTGTGAATTACCCATATAAAATGTAATCCGTAACATTACAGGAGAAATGGACACTACGCACCGCTACGTCAGGCCATAATATCAAACCGCCCTTTGAAATCTGCTGAAAACCTCGAATGAGGAGCCATTTACGCCTAGGCATTCACGATTTCCATTGGGTGAGTGCGTCAGTTTCGTTCCGTCATATCTCATAGAGTAGGCGGATCCTCGTTGGTTCCGTGAAATCCTCACTGATCATGTTGTCCTGCTCACTGTTACTAGCGGATAATCTTCCAAATATGATCTCTTCGGACTTTCACTGATGGGTGGATGGATAAAGGGACTATTGTATGGCCCTGTCATCACGTCATATGATCGTCTTTTCATACTTCTACTACGAATTTGGTGAAAAGCTGTTATCCGCTACCAAGTGTTCTTTGGAGAGACGATGAGTTCCCTATCAAATATTCCTGGGTTTTTAAGCTAGTATAGAGTTGTATTATAGTTTGCTCCTTAGCGCGATTTCAATGAGCATACAATTTTCCTCGTTTTGTTTGTTAGGGTGTGTGTTTTTGTGATCATTGAGAAACTCCAAAGTAGCGGACTAACTCCAAGGAATCCTAAGTTAAACAAATTAAGTTAAATTGAACACAAGTGAGATTTCTGGGAAGTTCGCAGCTATCAGGAGGAAAAAGCCGTGGAATAAGACTGAGCTGAACCCAAAAAACACCATTTCATACAGATCAACCCAATAGCAAATTGGGCGTGGCTTAGCCCTCTCACAGACTCATTACTCACTTGAGAAATCTCTCATTTTTGTATGGTCTTGAGGAATTTTTGTATTGTAGTTCAATACAATCCACTTCGTGTGTATTGCAAGCGTCTGGAACAATTTTTTTCGGTTTTTAGTTTTTGTCGAAATTCTTTGCCGGGACAATGTTTGAAGATTTTTTCGCTTCTACCGACAAGCAGAAGGTCACCCCACCCGCCAGTCCTGACAACCTGAACAACTAAGGATTCTTTCCCTAAACTACAATCTAACAGAAGAACTTAGCAATCTAGCCAACATAACCTTAACAATTGGGGTTCTTTCCATGAACAGTTCAGTTTAACAGACGATCTTAACAATTTCTCAACTCTTTCTCCTAAATTGGAGTTCTGTACTAAATATGACACCTAATCTGAATCAGTTTGTACTATTGCTACGTATGTAGACGCTTATGCTCCACGAATCCAAATCCAGGACAATGAATAAAAGGGGAAGTCCTGTCACCATACGCATCCTTTTACGCTGCTATCCCGTGATTTCTTACTGAGTTCCTCAGAGTAGCAATTTGGTTTGCGAAGTTCCGCTTTTTTACAGGTAAATTTCTGCAAACTTTGCCACAATAAACAAATTCGCGGATTTTCGTTTAGTCGGGTAAATTTTGACTGATTTTTGTTACCATGTTGAGGTACATAAATGTTCGGTGATTACCTTTCACATTCACTGCCCATTTCTCACATTTTATCTGAAGTCTAGTGGTGAACCGACACTGTAGGATCACCAGAAAGAGAGAGACAGAGAAAAGAGAGAGAGAGACAGAATGGGGGAAAGAAAGAAAGAAAGAGCGGGCGCTCAGAGCTACCTTCATTTTCTGACATTCATACTGACTATAGAAAAGCAGACGAATATTCAGCCCCCCTAGTATGGACCGAATTTATTCTACCTGAATCCCTTGGTAAGTACTTTTGATCGAATCTGAACTCTTAATGGGGTTTCACGGGAGTTCTGGATCGATTGAATCGTAATAAAAGAACAAAGT
This sequence comes from Ancylostoma ceylanicum, assembly GCA_000688135.1. Classification (NCBI taxonomy): domain Eukaryota; kingdom Metazoa; phylum Nematoda; class Chromadorea; order Rhabditida; family Ancylostomatidae; genus Ancylostoma; species Ancylostoma ceylanicum. Next base: position 56,763 of record JARK01001503.1, on the reverse strand, counting down.
GAGAAGTAAACCTCAAATCCGAATTATATGCTTTTCTATGACTTCTTCGCCTTTGTCAAAAAGTAGTAAGCATTGGAGCTGGAAAAGGTGGCCATTATCGTTGTCTTTATTATGTAGTTTTAGCCTTACTTTTTTTCTAGATCTGTCCATGTCTAATAGGAGCAGCGGAAGTTTCATCAGAGAGTAGATTGCACCAGACTTTGACATTTAAGACATTGATGGCGACGATTAGGCTGAAATATCAGACGCATAAAGTCTATTTCCTTCCATGGAGTAATGTAAAAAGTTGCTATAGATAGGACATATTTAAAGTTCCGGGATTCTTTAGTACGTGTTCGCCTGGATTCGTTTTGTCAGCCTATACCTTCTGATAACCGTGCACCAAAAATGCAGTCCAAACAGCGTAACAGGCCATGCGCGAACCCGAAGACTATCTCCTCAATTGCTGCCATCCTCCCCCTACTTGACGTCATCCTTCCTGAATTACTGCTAGAGGTAGAAAAACTTGAGCAGCGAGGGTGTGGGTCATGATGAGGCAAAACTGGGCGGACGTCTGTATGATTGGATGTTCCTTTGAATGGCCCAATTACAGGAGTCACCTGCCCCGTTTCGCCACACCGTGACCCACACCCGAACCGAATGAGGAGAGGATGGCAGCAGCTAGCGAGACATGCTGCTAGACTTGTGCCCATCGAACCAAACCAAAGGTGACATTGACCTGGGCACAATCCGGTTATCAAAAATATTGTGCGAACCAGGTATACGGCGGACAATGCACGTAGTTTCTACTTTGTTGCGAGAATTACCTCTGTTACTACTGTATGCATAACTGTATGTTTGCGTCAGACTGTTATGCGACACGTAAATTCTTAATCTACCACATTAGACAAGAATTGCAGCTGTTGTGCACTAGCACTACCTGCTGCCAGGAAATTCTATTCACTTCCTTAGCAGCTTGTGCCTGAGAACACACTTCTAGTGCTTGTTCTCTCTTGATTTTCCCCAGATTTGCTGAGGTAAATACCACGACATTGGGGAAAGTCCACTGCATAATCTGCAGCTTCATTCACGCAATTTCCATCTTACCTGCACCCTTTCGAAATGTACTGATGAGATTTCGAGGAATTATCCATTGACTGTTCATCTGTTGATTTGGCCTGGAAAAATATGTCCTTCCTTTGGTTCCTTTCATAATATTTACTTTACATGACTGGAGTAGCAGATGAAGGCCACAGCGACTCACATGCATATGTAGATAGCAAAAAGCCTCATATTTCAACTTCTTTTTCGGGAGAATCGGGGCAAGACAAGCCTGGGGCGTGAGACATCTGTCACAAGAGTTAGCCCTGAGCTGGTCAAGAGCCGCTTTTTTGGTAATTTTTTTTTCGCATGAATGACATGTCTCGAATATTTGCAAAACAAGAGGCATAAGACAGGGTTTTCGGCATTCCTGCAGGTAACCGTCACTACTCCTGTGACCAAGGTCTCTCTGTTTTCTTCTCTATGAAAATTTCACGGCGGAAAATAATGTCCAACTTTTAAAACAAAAAAATTTTGAATTACACTAAAATAATTTTTTTGAAATTAGGGCATTCAGTGATTCCTGTGCGCCAAAGAAGACCTTCATCAATTGGTACATGGCGCAGAAGAATTGCAGTGGATAGTACAACTAAGCCCAAGTTTAAAGAATAGGGGAGCAGGGATATTGTATTGCGTGGCAATTCTTTTGATATTTTACCTGTTGCATATTTTGACATACATATACGGACACTTACAGTGAACTCCAAACGGTCGTAGACAAGGGCCGGGCCCACGGCGCGATTTTCCTCTGTGTCTCCGCCCAGCAAGCCCGCCGCCTCGGTGCAGCAGACAATCAGAGTGTGCGCGCGGCGGGCCCGCCCACCTTCTGCGGCCCTCACTGGTACGGACACTCATGTAACATAAGATCAGTGGTGATGTGCTGTGACAGATAGGGAACCCCCTCCCCCCTCCACTTTCCTATCGGACTTGTAGGAGCAGAGAGGAGACGGTCCCTTACTCCCTTCCCTGTTGTTTGTGTCCCTCAGCACTCCCAGCATTTTTTTCTCTCAAGAGCGTCTTTTCCGGCCAAGTTCTATGTTGATATTGCATATTGTTGATAACATTGTTGATGACGTGTTGCATCTACTCAACAAGAATCAGGTTCAGGCCTAAACAGGAAGCCTTTGTAATTATTTGGGTTCTGCCATTAACCAGTTAGATGGTTTTTTTTTCGTAAATTGCTTGATGAGTAATCTGCCCGCTTTTTAGGCAAACAAGCGCACGAAATGCGTCATCGGTTTTCCGGTTCATGTACGCAGTTGAACAAAGCTAGTTAAGCATGAAATGAGCAAAGATCAGAAAAAGTCACGTTGACTGATAATGAAGTATAATAGTAATGAGCTGTGAGCGTAGCACGGATTCAGTGGACCGTGGAATGGCATCATTGTATGCATAGATTCAATGATAGAATGAGAGCTAATTTGGAGAAGGACGCGGAAAACTATTCCACATAAAAAAGAACTTCACCCTTTTCTGAGATGATTCATCTTTATGCAACGTTATGCGCACATAGATGTGTACCTTTATCCGAACTATAGTCCTTACCGCAGGCGCAGAGCTTGCAGCGCGTGTGCGGCGCGTCCCGCCTGTAACAGCTGTCCGGCGTCCTCGCCCAGCTGTTCGAGGACGCCGTTCGTCAGGATTAGGCTCAGTTAAGCGTTTTTAGTTGCTACCTGAGACTAACAGCTCTCTACGAGGCCGACAACATGAAAGAAAAACACACAAGAAACATGAGAGATAACGTTTTCAGGCATGCGCGGGCAAAGCGTGCAAAAAGCAAGGTGTGGGCGCCATCCGACCGATATCAGTCAGCCACAGGCCTCCTCACCACGAGAACATTTCAAACAATAAAGAAAGTCGCATAAAAACGCTTACCTGGACCTAATACTGACGAACGGCGTCCTCGAACAGCTGAGCGAGGACGCCGGACCGCTGTTACAGGCAGGACGCGCCGCGCACGCGTCGCACGCTCTGCGCTGTGTAAAACTTTCTACCGATTGCGCATGAGGACTACGGCAACAAAAGGTAGGTACAATATGGCGCAAAAAGCAATTTTTGAAAACAAACCCCGCATTTGGCTTTGCTCTTTATTTCAGCCGTGCAAAAACTCGGGGGTGTCCACCTTCTTTGCAGCGCCTTTGTCATTGACATCTTCGCTCATAACATGTGATTTTCTTCTTTGTTCACCCACAACACCTCATAATGTATGCGCTTTAAATTGTTATTTGATTACTGTAGACAATGCGTTATTTCATTTCCTTCAGAAGAACGCTGCAAGCATCACGATTCAGTGCTATAAGTGCCCATTTTATTCCTTGAGAAGGGCACGGACTGTGCTCGTTCTTGGATGGACATATTTGTGTCCTTTGTGAAGTTACCTAAAGGGGAGGGGCCATATACGGTGCGTGCTGCACGTAAGCACCACTCTGTTTATTTTCTTTTTAGGGCCTTAGATAGACCTAGATAGAGTCATGTGCTTTTTCCACGATCTGCATGGTCACTGCCATCTGTTCGCCAAACCTTATATGCGATTTTGTGGTAGATATATTTTAAGCACTGGCATGACAATGTTCCTCTGTTGACTCCACACCACATGTTCCTCGTTAGATTGAGAAAGACCGGAAAATTCCAGAAAATAAGCGCAGTTTATCGAAAACCAAGACCATATCCACAAAATTCACTTAGAATCCGGCAGAAATTTGATAGAAATTCGCCGACTGCTTGCATAATTTGCAAGAAGTTCAGCCGAAATTCTCCCGACACTGCTGTAGAAATATCAGGGACAGAGAGGTGAGCGGAGAGGGAAGCCGAGTGATTTCTTCTAATTTTTTAATATCTCTTCTCCTTACAGGCAGTGCCTCACTTCAGAATCGCTTTTGAGGTTTTAACATCAGAAGAAAATCCAGGCGACGATGATTACAGTGGTACACATATTTTGCTATAACCGTGTCGAGAAACTTCTCTTTGAACCTCTTATTTTTGGAGAGTTCAATTTGCTCGCTGCCACATGGAGGTGCACTCCTAACACGTTAGGCGCCAACGATCGATGTCGCCACTCCCAGGGCAACGCGCGTTCGGTCAACTCCAGCTTAAAATCTCCAGAAAGAAGAGAGATAAAAAGAGGTCCTTCTGCACTTCTGAAAGGCTGCATTATTGCGGTCAGCATCAGCTGCAGATTCTCGTTGTATTAAAATCTCAAGATCGATTCCTTGGTACAACGCCACCCTTGCACCTGTATCCAGAGTTTCGCCCGTCCACCCCCCGCCCTAGATGAGTGGCAACATCGTGGCCTATTTTATCTAACAAGAAAGTCAAAACAACTTCAATAAGGATGCTAACCTACCCTTCGATTGTTCAGTGTCAAGAGCAACCGAACAACTAGGCGAGCATTTGACCGCAGTCGGACTGGGGACGGCAAAATGCGATTCGCTTCCCGGACGTGCCTAAAAACAGAGTCTTAACCTGAAATCACTGGCGAGGCCTCTGCTGTAAAAGAGTTTGCACGAGCAAAAAACAGTGATAGGTTTTATTATACATATAGAGTACCCCAATGGCACACCGCATACAAATACAGAGACCAAAAATTGCAGTATTATACGTATCCGGTCCCAATTATACTAGAGATTTTCCCTCTTATGTGGACTTTTAGCGCCGGATGATGGCATATGATAGAATAACAAGAGTCTGCAATGGATCGCCATTCTCTCACTGTCTTTTTTGGTAGTTGTAAGGCAACCATTTTCAAAAGGATATGCCTTTGTTTCACGAAATCAGAAGACTTTGCTGACGTCTTCAGCTGTTCTTTTCATGGAATTTCCATAATTGTTTGATGTTGCTTATAACAAATGGTGGATTATCCATCAACGGCGCGAGAATTACATCCATGAATACAAAATGTATTCATGCATGTTGCTCTTCCTAGGACCATATCTTCCGTTTGTGTTTTGGACAGTACATTTACCGAATCTTGGTCAAACTACTCCAGCACCAACCCACACACATTTTCAAATGGCCTAGGAGATCGGAGTTTTTGATGGTTCCGGAATATTTTGTGCAAACATTGGAATTAGAGTCGTTAGTAGATCGGGAGCATTTCATTATTTATTTATTTGTTTAATTATTTATTTAATTATCAACTTATTTATTATTTGTATTCAGTGCAGCACGAGAGCCTCCTTAACTGTTCACCTGATAAGCTTTCGGCGACTAGCGAATTCATCAGACCCTAACAAAATTTCTACAATACATGCAACATGTTGAGAGAAGACAAAGGGATCGCCTCAGGACCACAGTGGGTATTTAAAGGTTCAAGATACTGTAATCCTATCACTGAACATTCTCCTGCCTCTCCTAGTCGGTCAAGCAATAAACTTCAGAGCATCCACGTATTCTTCCCGACTGTTAATCGCCGCCTGATATCTCTCGTTTCCATGATCTTTCTCTCTAGTGGCCTTTGAAGGTGACGATGCAGCAATTCGACTTTGAAATCCGGAACTGACTCTCGTGTGTGCATCGTCGTGCGGTGCTCGGAGAAACTATTGGTGGGATATGATTGTGGATTAGTGAACGCTGGTCGATGCTCATCCAATCTTTTTCTAAATGGTAAAAAAATAAAAATATAAATAAAGAACTTACTGTTTTATTTACTACACCAATTATAAATCGGTGCACCAAAAAAGCATTGCTGTTAACACAAAATGCATGTAGCAGAACAAAAATACAGCAAGCGTCGATGGCAGTGGCCCTTCCGCGGCCTTAACAAAACAAGACGCGACCGCGCCGCTCACAATGAAATCGTCGCCGCAGTGGCGAATCTGGTTTTTTTTTGACAGTTGTTCATCAGATTTGAAGTTAACTATAGAGAAAACTAACCAGCTATCAAGAAGATCTCATAGTTTGCTGTCTCGCAGAGGATTCCCGCTCAAGCAGCGCGGTCGTGCCGCGTGCTTTTCGAGATCGCAGGTAGGCCACCGCCATTGACGCCCACTGTAAACACTGCGGGGATACCTTCAGAAATGAATTTTGTACCCAAATGGGAGGTAGAGCGTTAATCATCACTTGTATTGAAAGCAACGGCGATACTCTGCATCTATTTTTTGATACCTACTTGATCCTCACGTCAGGGAGGCGTCTATTCCGTCTATCCTTTGACTAAAGATGTTGGAGCGGTAACTGTTCCAAAATGATTACATTGTTGCACCTTACAACCTGGAATTATTTTCCTCACAGCTGTAGGCGTTCGTAGCACATCAGCAGAACGACATCGTTAGAGACAAATGTAATTCCCTTGAGCGTTTTCTCGTTTCACTGTTACACATTGCTTCAGCATTTACAGCGTTTCGTTCTTTCTTCATCTTCAATTTTTCTTTTCGTTTTCTATCCCATGCTTTTTTCTCTTTTGTGTTCCCTACGGGAATTCACTCCTCGCCACACTTTCATTTGTACTTATCTCTTCTCCGTTGTCTGAATACTTTCTGTCTGTCAGGCGCGTTATTTTGGTTTACTAATCCGTCAGACACACGAATACCTTATCGAACGCACGGGAGAAAAATGGCAAAGCCCTGCAGTGGCAGCATTGCAGGACATGATTCAGACGAGATAAATTGTAAGTAGGAAAAGTGTGGCAGCTTACCGCCTCTATCAGCAATATGTACCTCTTCGACCTGCAGCTTTGACCAATTTCTCTCACATGTCCTTGGGTGGTCGGCTCGCAGGACCCAGTAACTCGTCAATCATTTTCTGAGGAAAATTGTTCCATGTACGGTAGGCGTCGATGGCAGTGGTCTTTCCGCGGTCTCACGCATGCGTTGCGACCGCGCCGCTCCCAATGGAATCGTCGCCACTGTGGCGAATCTCGTTTTCTTGATGGTTGTTAATCATATTTGATGTTAACGGGTAAGAAAACTAACTCACAAAACTTCATAAGTTGTCCTCCCAGAGATGACTCCTGCTCGAGCAGCGCGGGTGCGCCGCGTGCCTTTCGAGGCCGCGGAAAGGCCACCACAAGCGACCACTGTAGAAAGAAGCTCCCTCTATGAGATAAAAAGTAATCGAATTAATCTTCATTAATCCCCATGTTCTTTTTTCTCCATATCACGTGATTGGAATCCTTCTCCATAAAGTAGTTCTGTAATAATCTTAGACAACTTCGTGAAAGTAAATGCTTCTCTCCTCAAAATGCTGCTGTCATGGAAGTGTCATCTTAGTATTAAGAGAAACTCGGGACTTTCTCAGTGCTACATATGATCTGAAATAGTTCATAAAGGTTTTTCAGCTCTGTCCGGCATTTACGCTCTTATAATACCAATCTTCCAATACTATATCTACGTGAGTGAGAAAACCACTAATTTATGATAATTACCCCAACCATTTTAATGATTCCTGTAACGCTCAACTCTGAAGCGTCACATTCACTTAAACTTCTTATTATTCCTTAGAATCATGAATTGTTTTCCCCAACATTGGTCATGTACTTCGAGTACTTGATACTAAAGTACTAAAGCTTCTGAAAGTCCTACTTATTCATGCATTATGCGACACCATTCCGTTCCATCGTCGGTGTCTTACCTGAACACCTACTCACTAGTAACTGTAGCTTTTCTGGTTAGTCGTTAAATTGGCACGTGCCATCACTAATTCCGTGTTTGCAGGTGGAACACCTGCTAGCCGACCCAATTGTCTACCCTGTCAGGTAGCCTTCACCAGTTTTTTCGTGTCACAGCTATGAACGAGCCTATGGAACTGCCGACGTTGGTTGACTACTGGTCCATAGTAAAAGACATAGTGAGTGCATTTGTCGTACCGATTTCATTCATTTTCTCTCTTTCTCCTACACACATATGTTTCACAACACAATGATCTGAACCACAGATTTTGAGAGTTCATACGTCTCAATTAAACAAGTTTTGATAAAAGGTGGAATGCATGAATGAATGAATCAATGAATCAATTATTCTCGTTTTTCAGATCAATATCACTTTCATCACAGACAACTGTGAACGTTGGGCTCAACCACGATGGGTCACCGACATCGTGTCCATAATCACCATTATATTACTGTTTGTCAATATTTTTGTTATCACACTACTGATTGCTTATCGCACGACAAAGCTGCGCAACTCGTTCTATACTTGCGCCATAGCCCTATTCGTCGGTGAAGCTGAAATCTTGGTTTCGTCAATACGAGGTGATTATGGAAATTGCATACATTTTTATAATCATCGGTTCGTATCCTCATGGCACAGCAATGACTTACGCTACCCGCAACAACCGCATATCTCCATTTTCAGAAGCAGACGTTCAGCAGTGTATCCTTCGCAACTCCGCTACTCGACAATTAGCCTGGCAGACTATTGGCACTTTTGGAATGGAACTTACTGTGTCTGTCAATCTAACACTAGCTACCGTACGACTAATTACTATTTTCTTGGGAACAAGAGTAAGTGAAATTATGTACAACACGTCTAGTCAGGTGGTTCGGGACCGCGATTTGGCTGCAGTGCAATTGGTCTAGTCGTAAAGTTCTGAGCAGTTTTTTTATGGAGCAATTTTTCATAGCCCATTGACGACCGTGTCCTTTTCCACGTTTCGTATTCTCTCAAGTCCTGGCTTCTTTCTCTGTTCGAAATTTTCATGGAGTCCCCAGTATAGATTTTGCAATACTAAAGTTGATTTGGAATTTTTATCAGGTCACCATCTCATTAGGTCGTTAGGAAAACTGCTATGGTCATTAGGGTTTAATTGTATCTCTAACTGAACCATGCGTGAAAAAAACGTGGGCAAGTGGCGATATGAGTGAAATCTGTCAAGAAACTGAAAGACGACCTCAAGTCACTCCTAATTTCCCTAATCTGGTCTGTAACAATGCATTCTAGGAAGCTGAAGTGGCCGCGAAAGTTGGTGTTTGTGTCTCCGTGATTTGGTCGTTGCTGCTAACAGTCCTACATCAAGTGGGACTTGTGAATAAAGTCTGGTTTGAGGAGGAGTACGACTACCATGACCAACTCCTTGTGCCTTTCAACATTCTGCGAATTCCACTTTTAGTCGCTGAAGTATCGCTCACATTTATATTTTACGTTGTGACTATTATCAAGATGAAAACGGTAGGTTTTGCCATTTCTCAGAATAATTCTGTAGAATTAATGTCGTTCTTTTTCGTCGAAACTTCTTGGCTATTTATTGTATGAACAATTTGCTTTTGGGTACTCTACAAGGTTCCCCTAGACGTACAAAGGAATTGACTCATTTCTAGGGATTCAGCCTCCAGCGCGAATCCAAAAATCGCCGCGAGCGACGATTTCTCATACAATCTTTGTTGATATTCCTCAGCGAATTGGTTTATCTTTACGCAACGTTCTGGTTCGGACACAACTATCTGCATATCGGTAGTGCAGAATTCAATGCAAATTTCAACTACATCATGAGGCCTATTGCTGCCGGCCTAACCCCGGTATGTAACCTTCCATTCTTGATTGGTGATAGAGATTACGTTACGACAAAGCTCACATTTGATTATTTATTTATTCATTTACACCGGACAGGCGTGCCACTAAAGGGCAAAACCACAAGACCATGGGAAAAGTAGGCTATGAACTTGCAAAACAATACTGTTGAAGCTAGAACAACAATAGGCTGCGTGAAGCCGAAAATGGCATAACTTCAACACAACTCCGGGAAAAAAAACATAGAGGGACTAGCTTGTGCTTCATTCCAATGTTGGAGCACCGTTGTTGCAGATGAAAGAAAACTAACAGAGCGCGTACTTGTGGAGAGGCCTGCCATTGTCGTTGAGATATGCTTATTACCTAGCGCTGCTAAATGAAGGCTGTTGATCAAATAAGAAATAGACCTTTGAGATAACCATGATCCAAGAAGGCAACTGGAATCGCATTCTGGGGCGGCGCACCAGGGCAAGTTGGGGTAATTTATAATGCGAGGATGGTTAGCTATCTTTGTATGTATTCTCTCAAAGCAGTTAAACAGTGCAACATTTTGAAGTTTCTCGTTTATATTGCTCTTATATTACCCCTGTTTACTTGCCGAGTTTCCTGAAGTTTCCCACCCATACCACCAGAATTAGAAGTCAGCAACAGATGTGTTGTTACGATCATCCAAGGAATCATACTTCAACAATACTTCACTAGCGTGGAGCAGAAGGAACGTACGAACGTATCAGATTATTTATGTGTCTTTTTAGGTGTACTACCTCATATTCTCGAGCGAGATACGGCAACTAGTCGTTAGCACGTTTCGATGGCGTAGGAATACGTCGTCAGTGACGGTATTTACTCGTTCTAACTCTAAGAATGCTAACAGCTAGCGAAGAATCTACAGTAAAGATGCTCCACTTTTCCTTCTTAATATTACAGTATTACGTGCTGATCCTATGTGTACATATGTCCTGATTCGCTTAATAAAGTTGGTTGACTTGAAACGTGGAGATGTGGATGCTATGCTGTGTGATACCACAAAAACCCTCTACCACAATAATCGGCCAAACGGTTACGATTATTCCAAGCGTTTATCACAAAACTTTCATTCATTTCTACCATGCTCTTATTTTTGCAGGGCTGCTATAGGGTCAGTGTAGGCATGCGGTAACAGCAGTATTTTGAAAGATGTCCTAAAACGTTGCATAGAAGGGTAATTCGATAACTTCAGAGCGATATTGTCAGCGTAATCCCCCATCCTCATGTTATTTCCTTGCCAAACTTGGCATGCTTGGCATTCTCTTCCAGTTTCGCCCTGCAACAGCAATGCAATCACAAAATGGGCAAGTTTGTGCGATAATTTCCTAGTTTTTCTGGAATGGTAATCCTACTTCACTCTGTCTGGAAATGTTATAGGCAGTTGAGAAATCGAGAATAAACTGGTCAGCGTTGTTGAGCAGCGTTCCTTCCAACACAGCTTACAGCGCTAAAAGGCTACAATTGCATGGGATACTCGCACAGTGGCTCATAGCAGTCAGCTGCTCCAAGCTATCACATTTCCTGGAACTACCCCTTTTCGTTTAGAGTCCGAAACGACTTTGTGCATGTTATTATATATATTCTATTTATGTTTATGTCTATATTTTATCTTGTATTGTCATGTTTTGTCGAGCCGTTCATGTCCTGTCAGAAGCGACATAGCCATTTTCGCCAGATTTGCACAACTTGATCAATTTATGCGATGCCGCTGGTTAGTGGCGTCCAAGTACCGTTCTCCATAGAAAGGGCAACGACATTGACCTCTGTAGCAGTGCTCACCACACCCAGAAACCCAAAGTTACTTCATAATCTATGCGACAATATTTTTTCATCCTGCCACAAACAAGGCGTAATCCAATAGTGAAAGAGAATCAATTAAAAGTATTCGTTCCCAACTGCGCTTGGAAAACACTTCCTGGCGGCGCGTAACTGAGTTCTTTGTAGTATAAATAAGATGTAATCAAGTAATTTTTCTCCACTATATGCGCAAGACAGTCCATGATTACTTCAGATCTAATCGGCCTTTCTCACAACCAGCTCCATAGTGTTTTCCTCATCTTCTACTGAACGCCTGCGGCTACTTTGCTTGTTGTTTGAATCCTAAATACAAAGCCAATTTGACTAAAAACGGCCTATGGGAAAAGAACTGGAGCCTAGTGTACTATGTACACATGGAGTTTCAGCCTAATACATAAGTGCACAGCTCCACTATTCACAGCGCACTTTGTATCTCTTGTGGTAGAATTTCGAGTCCCAAGGCAATCTTAGAATAATGAAGGACTGAACAAACTTCTAAGCAGTGTGAATGTTCGACCTTCTTTGAATCTTGGCACAGCGAATATCAGTTGTATTGAAGTTGCTTGAGCGAATAATCAAGACTTTCACAGTTCTTCGTTCCGGCTAATGTTTCGGCGTCGTCGCCTTCGTCAGAGCCTAGATAGCCGTTTAGCCGCAATGTAAGTGGGCCGCCGCGTAGAATAGGTGTGCACCCCACATACCAGATATGTTATCAAACCTACTCAGGGGAATCTCTTTTGGAAATCTGCCACTACATTGTCTTACCTTATTTCTCTTACTTGACAAATTAAGAAATTCTGAATTGGCTCGATAGGTTGGTTCCAATGGTATGCTTGGAATTTCCCGAAATGGACCGTAAACCATTATAGAAAGGTCACCCTATAGTGGTTCGTGTCAGTAATCTTAGTTCAGTGTATGTAGCGAACACGTCTTACTACAAAAAATGCGCGCTGAGTGCAGCTTACTCACGATGAGGAACTGTTCATCTCCTGTAGACGCCAAGATGGCAAAAACCATCAAAACATTATTTCTGTAGAGAGGTCGATGGTATTATGTTATCCTAGGCTGATTCTTACCCTTCACCTCCTTCATTCAGTAATATTTCCTTACAATTATCAGGCACTTCCGTTTTACTCGACTGAATGAACAATTGAATTGAATTGAATTATGTCCTTGGTGTTCCTTAGACTTTCAGTTAATACCAGGGCTCAATACAGCTCTCGCATTTTCTGTTTCTGCACACATCTCGAAAACAATCCCTGAGGTAAGATTTTGCGCGTAATAGAAGCTTTCGTTACTGGCGAGGAAGTGATCTTTCGTTCTCTCTACCAACACAGCCCAAGATGTAGGTAGCCTAGAAAGCGATAGTATCAGAGATAATCATAATATTTACGATGATTCGAGCCTCACCTTCAGAACTGGAGTGTCTTCGCTCGTTGCTTGGATGGAGTTACAGTAAACAGGTAGAGCATCAGCGTGCTATACCAGTTCCTATCCATTGAGCGTATTTTTAGCATGGAGTGTGTCCAAAAAATAGTACTAAGGTCTATTTTACTTATTTATTTGATGTTTTCTAATATTTATCCTTATGTCCTCAAACCAAGTATTGCTGCATCTGTCAAAAGGTGTGGTTGGTGGTTCCACACAGACTACATAGATTTTTTATGATGACGATATCAAGGCCTACATGACAATTGAAGAGTTATTCCATCCGTTCCCGTGACTTTAATGAAAGAAATGACGAAAATGTCATAACAAAGTCAAAAACTTAATCCATGGTGTTAACATTTCCGTTAACATCAGCGTTAGCGTCAATACTAGTACAACATTTCCAACTGTCAACATCGGCATTAAGCATATTGGACTGTAATAGTTTTTCGTTGGTCAAATAACCAGTGAGCCAACACGCGCGCCACACACATTCATGAGTTCTCAGAGAGGTTGGCTCCTTGGGCGTTGCTCTCTAAGTCCAGGTTAATACATTTTGAATTCTGTAACTGTTTGTGCTTCACTTTGGCTCAGATATTCAGAAGCTACCTCTTCAACTGTCCTTTTGAATCAAAAGCGTTGTCTTTACCTCACATTTATCGAAAGCAATCGTGTAAGATTTCTACTTTAATCATTTACCAGTCATCTCAAAATATTAGAAAATTTCCCCATGTTTTTGATATTATCTATTGCTTGATTCAAATGCGTAGAGTTTGCGTCATCTCTGAAGGAGTTTTTCTAAGTATGGTTTATCGCCGATAACCCACTACTTTTCTAGATACTCGTCAAATTGGCACGTGCCGCGTCGCTAATTCCGTGTTTGCAGGTGAAATAAATGCTCTAGGCGGACCCAGGGCGTCTGATAGGAAACGTTGATCTGATTTTGTCGTCTGTCCTAGTCATGAACGAATCAATGGAACTACCGGCGTTTGCTGACTATTGGTCTATAGTAGAAGCAATAGTAAGTATGACATTTATTCCATGCCTTTTCTTTTCATCCGTTTTCATCCGTTGCCAAATTTGTGGCGATCTCTTTGAGCAAGGAAAGCAAAGTATGGTGAAAAGGCTACCATGCTCGATGTTCAATGAACTTTTTTGTTGCTTCTGGGCCTTAGCCACGATTAACGCCACTGGGCTGAAGTTAACGCGTGTCTGGCTGACAGTGGCTCAAAAGTGCCTCCTTGGCAGCGTACAAGGTGCTGACAAAGGCTAATAAGCGGAAACGTTAGCTGATTAAAGCGCTTCATCAGTGGTAACATGACTAGAAAAAATATGCCTTCGGTGGTCCAAATTTTCCTTTGCTCCTCTTGCAACTGCTACCCGAATCGAGTTGGTTTCTTTCTATATAATGGTAACACTCTTATCTTCTCAGCAGGCGATCTAGTACTCAAAAAAGTGTATAGGAAAAATTGTATTCACAAGGCCTTATCTCCAAATTCTCTGAGTCATAGAACTAAGAAATTGCCTGCTGAGAAAATTCTGGAATTCTTCCGCACGCAGAGGCTGTACTCCAATGTTCCAAGATGAAATCGAATTCGAACTAGTGGTTCATTGATGAACAAATAGTAAACAATAAACAAATAGTGAATATACAGCCTTATCGAAGTAATGGTTTTTTGCAGGTCAACATCACTTTCATCACAGACAACTGTGTACGTTGGGCTCAGCCACGATGGCTAACCGATATTGTATCCATCATCACCATTATATTACTGTCCCTTAACATTTTCGTCATCGCACTATTAATAGTCTACCGATCGTCAAAGCTACGCAACTCTTTCTATACTTGCGCCGTGACGTTATTTATCGGCGAGGCAGTCATAATGATATCTTCCATACGAGGTGATTATAGATGAACTTAAATACGTACGTACGTCGATTGGAATGGTAGTTTAAAACCTCTGCGACAATAATTTCGGCAGTCAATACAAGGAAAAAAGGTCAACGGCGAATGTGACTGTTTATAGTGCGAAAGAGAAATAAGACTTCCTTCTGAGAAAAGAGCAAAAAACGAGCCTTGTATTTGGGTAGTAATGATATCGGCTATATGAGGTGATTACGAAACAAATTAAGCATGTGAATGGAGCCGAGGAATGGTTCCTTATACAGAAAACAATAGCTTGGTGAATGAGTGGGACTTAACTATGAGCGAGGTTGTTTACGGGAATAATACAGGAAGTTACTCTCCCACGAATAATACATACTGTGAACAAATCAGCTACTTAATGGGGAGAATATTTGAGAAACCTCGGGAAATAATCTGTGTACGGATGAATACAAACGATATGTTCGAGTTCAAGAAATAAATGTTGAAATGGTCAAAGAAATGAATGCTCGAAAATACGAGCCACGCAGCCCTTTAGGATTGATCGAAATTTTTGACCGTAATCTGATTCGTTAATGAATTTATTAGTTAATGATGAATAATAACGGTGTATTGATAAATTAATAATAATATTTTATTGATTGAATAAATAAGTCATTCGAATGGCTCATTAGAGCAGATGTCACTTATTCGAAAAGTCCTTGTGGATGACTGCTAGAATTCTGGAGTTAATATACTGGTGTAGTTTGCTGTCTCTAAATAACGCTGCAGATCGGCGGCTTGTCCGCCGACATTCCGAAAAAGTGTCTGCCCTATTAACCTTGTGATAGTTTATTAGTCTACCATGGTTATTACGGGTAATGGAGAATAACGATTGGGAGAATCTCGAAGTAATATGGATATTTCACATATCTCTACATATTTCTAGAAGCCGACGTTCAACAGTGTATCCTACGGACTTCAGTCATACATCAATTGGCTTGGCAAACCATAGGCACCCTCGGAATGGAACTTATTGTATCTGTTAATTTGACGCTGGCCACCGTTCGACTGATTACTATTTTCTTAGGGCCGAGGGTAGGTGAAGTTGTCCACAACACTGATGCTCTGAAAATATGGGAAGGGAAGACTCATTAAGAAGCTTGCGCGGGAAATTGCAAACTTTTTCCCCAACTGATCCATATTTTGCTGTCGTCTACATATCAGTGAAGTCAGCTAGAGGATTGACGTCTGCCCTTGATCGGGCTTCAAATTCTTTGACTTTTGCCTGACCGCGATGAAGTATTTCGCGACGTCAGCGTCTTTTTCTTTGTTCAACTTGTCTCTTGTAGAGCTTGCATGTGCCCAAAAACTTTCGTTGAAGTAAAAAATGATTAGTATTATCACTGAGATTGAATGCTATTACTTACCTTTGAACATTGCGATATTTTCCAGCAAGCTGATGTAGCTGCAAACATTGGTATATGCGTATCTGTGGTTTGGTCGTTGCTGCTAACAATTCTACATCAACTCGGACTTGTGACGAAGATCTGGTATGAGGATGGAGACTACCGAGATCAACATCTTGTTCCTTTCAATATTATACGAATTCCATTGCTAGCCACGGAAGTACTGCTAACACTTATATTCTACATTGCCACCATTGTTAAAATGAAAACTGTACGTTGCACTGTCCAGAGTACCTGCTTTAGACCCACACTACACTTTTATCCTAGCTAAAGCTATAAGCTTTAATCAATAACTTGGCAACCGATTTTTTATATTTTCTACAAGATGTTAGAAGGCTTTCGAGATGATAACTTCATTTCCAGGGATTCAACATGAAGAACAAATCTCGTGAACTAAGATTCCTCATCCAATCTCTGTTGATATTTTCCAATGAGCTAGTCTTTCTCTACGCAACGTTCTGGTTCGGGTTAAATTATTTGCACATCGGTGATGGAGTATTCAATGCGAACCTCAACTACATAATGAGGCCTATAGCCACCGGCTTGACACCGGTAAGGAATGAGATTTTATTATATTGAACAGCCAATCCGCAAAGCTTACCTGAGGTAATAGGGCTTCACTCTTTTCTCCTTTTGTTAATGGTAGTGTTAGAAGCATAATGTCACCATGACAGCCAAAACGATACTATGACCATGGCATGGTTGCCCTATTATCCTAGGTGATCGACAAGCGGTTATGGGCGGAAGTTTAGCTAACTTAGCATATAACTAAGTGAACCTAGTCTTAGTCTGGTTCAACCCTAGCCGACTCCTAAAATTTACACCATTCGCATTAGATTCATCACACTCTGCAAAATGCGCTCACGTACCGCAGGATAAAATCTTTTTTTTTCAGGTATACTACCTCATTTTCTCCAGTGAAATACGTCGTCTAGTGGTGAACACTATAAGATGGCGTAGGTATACGTCCAGAGTGACGGCATTCTCCCATTCTCATTCCAAAGCTCATAGCTAATAAAAGATTCATGCTGTTACGCTCATACTCATCACAACAACGTGAACCGAAGACGACGAGGACATCCATGCACTTGGTGGCACGATGACTTGTAGAAAAAGATCGGACGAAACTGGTATAGTATGACAAACGAAAAATTTGATAAGGCCGTGATACAGCATTCGAATATGAAGTGATACTGTAATAAACTGTTAATTGTTATTCCACAGAAAGCCTATCCAATTTGCCATAAAGTTGAAAAAATTTGTTTATCGGGAGTTTGTGTAACGTTACAATCTCTCTAGTCTTATAGAATAGCTTTTGAGTTGATGAAACTTCAACAGCTATCAGGATTATTCTCAGCACATTTCAAAATGACACTTCTCCCATAATTTTTGGAAGTTGATCATAACTTGACAATTGTAACTGTTTCCCTCCTTATTTTTCTTCAGTCGATACAATTTCCCCCATTTTTGAGTGCTGTAGTCTTCTCACCAACTATGCCAATGATCTTAATCTATATAAAGCGCAGACCCCCCCCATCGCCGCGCGAGGGATGACAGGTCACGCTGCCATTGATCGCCTCGCCTCGCCCCACCTCTTTCGCCCGCCGCCACAGGCTCAATCGCCGGAAAAGGCGGGCAAATGACCCGCCCAATGACACGCCCATGGTATATGTATGTGTACAGCACGGAAATCTTCAAACAGGACGTATAATTTCCGAGAAAAACGGAGAATTCTGGATTTTCGAAGGATGTAAGGAGGAAACATGGATGAAACGTGTATTATTTCGCAATCCAAGCCGTGAATCATCCAGAAAATCAAGAGTTGAAAGGAAATTTCCTTTGCACTGCCCCAATACAGCTTAGTAATGGGCAGATTCCGGGTTTTTGGTCAGGTGAGGGATGCAATTGACAGCGTAGCTTAACAATAAGTTGATGAGAGAGGAATGACACATTTGCCAAGTTTTTCCCTTCATACCACTACCAGTATTTGGACAAGCACAAAAATCACAACAGCATGGAGTTTTTACGTTATTACTGCTGACAACAGACTGCTTAGCAGAAGATCTGTGTAACTGCGTTCAAAGAGATGTTATTTTCAACTTCAACTTGGTAGAATTTATTTCCGAAGCGCTTACTACCTATGCAGCTTCGCAGAAAATCACTGTCATCCGCGAAGCGCGGCGAAGCTGCGCTTCGTNNACGTCAGCCAATAAACTGATTGTTATAACAACCTCGTGTGTGGCTCAAATCACTATATAATAGAATCAACCACATTGCCGAGGTTCAAGGATACTCGGACATAGGAATGTTTCCTTTGAATCTACCCTAAGGCCTACGGCATACTCCCATCGTTTATACACCGATTCGGTCGGATAAGAAATGATACGTATCGATTCCCGTCGGAATCCGACCAGTGAGGATCGATACGTATCGTTTCTTATCCGACCGAACCGGACTCCGACGCACTATAAATAACGCTTATCACACACAGTTCCCGTACGACTGCTTCTACGCCAACACACTATCTAACGCAACTTTTGTGATGAGATATGTGAACTTGTTTCATTTTGTTCACATTATTTTCATTCATGTTCATCATAGCAGCGGTGTCACTGTGATGTACGCCATGGGCTTAATGCAGTGTGTGGTCTATGTATTAGTCCTGGGATGGCATGCTCGCGCAACGCTAACATTTCGTCCGTAATCTCTAGCAAAACATTCTTGCATGGACATGTTATTGATAGCTAGAGGTGGCTGGACATGATACGCAAGCAATTATGAAGATATGAGCGGTTTGTATGGGTACAATCGGTTCAGAAAAGAGCCGGTGTCGCTGTGTTCCTATGTGGAGAGCGCAAAGATGCTATTGACAAATCACACATGTTCTAACTTGTGAGTCGCAGCGATTTTTAGCTGCCTTCATGTCAGTACAGCCCCGTAAATGATGTGGTAGTACGTCGAACATAAGCATTCAATCAGTGCGATATCGATGCTCCGGAGATTGGCCTATATATCTGTGCAGCCTAGCAAGCACAGTGTCTCGGATCCAAGGTGGCGTGCCGGGGCACCGCTCACCCTCTCTCTGCTATTTTATCTCTAACAACCGGACACGTCGTTGAGAAGTTGAGGTGATGTTTGGCTGTGATACCAGGCAATGATATGGATATGGATGGAGAGCGAACGGAGTGCTGGGACATCACCTCTCATCGACGACAATGTAGAAGGAGGGTCAACACAGATATGAGGAACAGATCAGCAAGCGAAGTTCGTGGGCAGTTTCAGCCTGACAGTAGTATCGAACATAGCATCAGTCCTATTGACACTCTAAGATGTTAGAGTTCAACTACTTCTATTAGGCGGCGCATACTCATTTTAGAAGACATGAGAAGTGAGCTTCAAATTGATTTGATGCTCTATTTTGCGGAGACTCATGAGTATTTCCAAAATTTTCGAGTAAAGTTGTCAACCGCTGAGGTGGCTACCTACGACTTTGGTCACTTTCGAAAGCAAATAATTTACATGAGTATATTTTTCTCGTCTCTGTGCACAACTATAGGTAAAAAACGTTGCAGGCTATCTTCCATGGCACAGCTCAAAAATGACTCTTGACCATGGCCTAACTCGTGAGTGGAAGCAATTTGCTCGAGGTGCATTTCGCGATGAGATGCTTGGCAGGCTTCCTAGTGAATTCACTCCAATATTTAACACCATCATAAGCACAAGGTTTGTGGACCCAAATTCGAGACGATTGAGGAGAATGGACTTTATAACAATTTGGAATATTTTTGAACGTCCCCAACATTGGACGCAGACGACAATCACTTTTATAAAACACGCATATCCTCCCATATCTACTGCAGGATGGCTGAAAAGTATTGGAGCCGCAAAGTAAGCCACAATTAATTGTTTTTGTCATTGCTTGTGATACACAAATGCATTAGTAATCAAACTCGCAAAAAAAAATCCCTTCCTCGGCCTTAATACAGACCTTCATCTCTGTTTCCATAGAACACACACGGTCGCTGCAAATAGTCCTCATTACATTTCAACCAGCTTGCATGAGTTCGTATACATTGGTTGAGCTTATACTAATTTAATTCTCTGTATTCTCCTTTGAAAAACACAGACAGAGGAATCCATTGGATTCAAATGTATTCAGCACCTCACTCATGGGATTGACCGTGAGGGGCAGTGGTTAGTATCCTGACTATTCGGTGCAATATTATTGTTAAGCACCCCTGCTCACTGCATTTACTTATTTACTTAGGATACTTAGGCGACCCGTTCCTCAGCATGGCGGTTGGCCTTGCGTGGTCCCAACTTCTCTTCCACGTTGTTCGGTCTTGAGCCTTAGTTGACCAATGGACCTTAACGGAACCGGAAGCACAGCTGTTGGTTCTGTGAGCCAACGAGTCATACCACCTTATAGGAGGTCGGCCGCGTGGTCGTTTTTTGCGCGGGGATACCATCGCAAAGCCGCTGAACTCCATCGTTCATCCTTGCACCTCATAAGATCTCCTGCGTACCGGTGTTTCGATTCGTCAGCGTGAAGAACAGCATCATGGACCTTCGACAGTGCTCTAACATCTGTGTTGTGCAGATGGCGTTTTTTCTGTTGTCGCAGGGACAGCCTGAGCGTGCGGCGTTCAATTGAGATCTGAGTTGAACGAAGCTGGATTTCGGCGATTTCTGTCAAGGCCCATGTTTCACTCGCATGACACAGGGCAGGCAGCACGGTCGAGTTGGAGAGATCTGCGAGCAGCTTCAGGTCCTTGGTATTTTCGAGTACGCTTTTGATTGGATTATATGCGGCCCAGCCTGCTCTTCCTCTGCTCGCAATCTCGGGCTTGATGTCGTCCTCCATGTTAAGCAAGCGACCGAGATAGACATATTCGCTGACATCCTTGAGGGGCACTCCTTCAAGAAGTACTGGCTGCCGACTAGAAAACACGCTTTGCATAACCTTTGTCTTAGTCTTGTTGATGGTAAGGCCTGCTTTGCTTCCTTCTTCATCTAGCCGTCAAAGCATTTCAGAGGCATCGTCTGGTGACCTCGTGATCAGCACTATGTCATNNNNATATTCGCTGACATCCTTGAGGGGCACTCCTTGAAGAAGTACTGGCTGCCGACTAGAAAACACGCTTCGCATAACCTTTGTCTTAGTCTTGTTGATGGTGAGGCCTGCTTTGCTTCCTTCTTCATCTAGCCGTCAAAGCATTTCAGAGGCATCGTCTGGTGACCTCGTGATTAGCACTATGTCATCTGCAAAGCGCAGATGGTTTAATCGTTCTTCGTCGATGAGGACTCCAAGGCTCCACTTGCAGTTGCGAATGACCGACTCCAAACACGCTGAGAATAAGTTCGGTGAAGCTGGGTCTTCTTGACGTACTCCTTTCTCCACAGACACTTCAATATCATTGAGAAACGGCCGAAACACCGTGGCGTAGCACACGCTCAACACCTTTGTGCACCGCGCCTCGACTCCTTGTTCTTCTAGTGCTTTCCAGACCTTGGCCGGTTCCACTGAATCGAACTCCTTCTTGTAGTCGATGAAGGTTAGCACCAGCGGTTCTTGGTATTCTCGGGCAACTTCGATCAATCGACAGCAAGTGATTATGTGATCCAGTGTGCTAAACTTGTGCCGGAATCCTGCTTGCTCTACCGACTGGGCTTCATCCAGTGTTCTCCAAATGCGAGTCATGATGCAACGCGTGAGGACCTTATATAGCACTGGCAGTAGCGTGATGGGACGGTAGTTCTCCAGGTCTTCCTTGTCAACCTTTTTGAAGAGAAGGATGGTTGAGGACTGCTTCCAAGCTACAGGTACTTCACATTCCGCCAGATAGAGGGAGAAGCGTCTCGCTAGCGCGGTGTACAGCGTAGGCCCGCAAGCCTGCAAAAGTTCCACTGTAATTCGTCTGTAAGCACTGTAAGCCTGCAAAAGTTCCACTGTAATTGTAGTTTGACCCGAATCCGACTTGTAGAGAGCAGTGTAGAAGTTCGCCATGATGTTCTCCATTTCTGCTCGAGATGAACAACGCGAACCATATGGAGCTTCCAAACACGGGATCGAAAGACGATGTTCTGTCAGCGTACGCTTTTCCATCTTTAGACTGCGCTCACGGTGAGCGGCGTCAAGCGAACGACTTCTAACGAAATTTGCGTGGTCCTCAGCCAGCCATTGCCTGCAAAGTATGCTCAGTACTGCGTACTCTACATGATTCGCTTTGCGATCCATGTGTCTCCGCTTCTCAAGAGCGCGAGTGCTGCTGGAGATTCGTCGCGAGACATTGTTGGGTGCTTCGGCACGACATTCGTTCCTGATCTTGATAATGGTTCCAACCAGACGGGTGTAATCCTCGTTGACATCATCTACCATCTCAAAAGTCTCCTTGGCAGCAACAGTTCCAATCATTTCCTCGGTCATGACAGTTGGTCGTGGGCGCCTCGAGCGTATTCGGAGCAAGCGAACTTGTCCTCGATCGAAATGCAGCCGAGCTCGCAACAAACGATGGTCACTTCCCGTGTTGAATGATGGGACAACATTGACATCCGTGATAACTCGCTTGTTACATAAGATGTGATCGAGTTTGTGATAGTGCTGACCATTGGGGGATACGTGAGTCCACCTCTTTGCTGCATTCTTCACGAACTGGCTGTTCCCGTGGAACAGATGATGCGTTTCACAGAAGTTTGCGAGCCTTTCTCCAGCCTCGTTTCTTTGCTCTGCCGAGTTCGGTCCGATAAATACTTCTCCAACCTTCCGTGGTCCTATGCGAGCATTAAAGGCATCCATTACCACAACAAATGTGCTCTTGTGGGAACGGAATAGGACACCAAGGTCGCTGTAGAACTCGTCGTGCTCTTCTTCATCCCTATCTGCCGTAGGAGCGTAGGCCTGCATAAGGGAGACATCGATGTCGTTTGAGAGCGATACTGTGAGTACTGCCAGCCGATGTCCATAAAACGTGGCACTTGTGATGTTTCCAGAGAAGTTTGTGCGCTACGATGAAGCCCACTCCTCCTGACGTTGTGCCGGGTTCACGAGCTCCTAGAAAAACTGCGGTACCATTGTTTCATGTGCACGTTGAGATCTTTCCTTTTCCTTTCACTGCGTTTACCGCCTTCAAATAATGGAATAATGACCAAATGTCGCCTCCAGATAAAGGAAATCATCTGCAAAACTACGTGAATTCGGTCTTAATATTGGTGTGTGAAGTGGAAACACAGATAGATTTGCCCTCTTAGCACACGCGCGATAGCGAGAATCCTTCCTTGTCGCTATTCACGATTTCATTACGAATTTTTGGTTAGTTTTTCGAAAATCGTAAATCATAGAACGTTTACAAAAAGTAGTCGTAGATCGTTTCGTAATTCGTAAAACGTGAGTCGTAATTACGCACATCCCTGGAGGAGACGAAAACAGCACTGGGGTCGAACCGCTGTTTCTGCTGGGATTGGAGCTTACGAGTGCCAGATACACCGCTAATGTTCAGCTTGTGGATGCACACACTCAGGCACTCTCAGGTTCGACCCCAATTGCATCTGGAATTGAAGCCCTTGTTTCATCTCGCAAGTGCCGTGCTTGTCCCCTCACGTGCTGAGTTCGTCTTCTCACGTGCTGCTGTTCCTTCCCTCTTGCGCTCGGTTTTCCACAAGACGTGCTCAGTTTTCCTTCTCACGTGTCATCTCGCTAGAGGTGGCTTTTTACGTTCACATCATAACGTGCTTCTCACTACGAATAGCGAAAGAAAAAATGGGGATGGAATGCATGAACCCGTGCCGCAAACGCAATCTCTTGTGATCTGCGGTGACCAGCGGTAGACGGGGCCCGTTATGCTAGTTCTCTATAAATGAGCCCAGTGAGAAGAGCTGGATAGGAGTCCGTGTGAGTCGTTCTCAGACATTCGTGGGGGGGAATGCAGGTGGAAATGGGTCCATCCCCAGTTGTACCTGGGAGTGGACCCAAAATCGTGGGGCACCTACCCCCGACATTCAAAAGACGTTCCCCCACGTGCCCTCGCAGTTATCCCCCGAGCGCATTATTGGGTTCCGGCGGATGGGGGGACGACCGGGGATATGGGCAGCACGCTCTGCTCTTCTTGGACGTCCAGATACGCTCCCTCAACTCAAAAAGTGGGCGGGGCGATGGGGGTCCTACTTGCCCATCACCCCTACGAATGTCTGAGTTGGCGAGATACCACCTCACAATCCGCAGCTCCACCGCAACCACCGCGACCAAAGCGCTTGAAACTATCGGCAGAATCAATTTATCCATAGAATCCAAGGCTCCTGCTGGAACCGCTCCCTCTCCTAAGGTACCACCAATCTGTCGAAGTCCCGCATTGAGCCAGTTTTGTACAAATAAACTATACCAATCACCCACTCTTCCCCGCTATAATCGTCAACGTGCATGTGCGTCGCGAGCAGTGGGTTACAGTGGGTCCAGCGACATTTTTTTACTTTCACTTCTCACGCATCTCGGCTAATCAATCGCTGGGCCTGGCTTCAGTAGAATCACACTCATGCATAAGAAACAAAAAGTGACAATTGAGACGCCAGTACTCTTCAGCCACCTTGTGTATCGTAGTTAGGAAGGCATATCTACTGATTGAGACGTAGATGTTGGGAACTATGTTTTTCTGAAGCAGAGAACCTCTAGGTTCGAGGAGCGACCGAGATATCAATTTATACAGCGAATGATATACTGTAGTGCAACACGTCAAGGCATCAAATTAGACGTTCCATATGATTGGCAGGTAAAATAAATAATAAGAATAACCCCTAGACATCCAGAACTTGAAGGTTTGCAGGTTGAGCCAGAATTACTTGATCTTGTGAAAAAATATACGGCGTATAACGAGAGCTGTCGACAACTTACAAGGACTGATGAAGCAGACACTGCTGTTGAACTAGAAAGAATCACTGAGAACGAAACAATCGTTGCTTCTGTATTATAACCGTACGCACATGTCATGTTCATTTCATATGCATTCTTAGTAAAAGTTGTGCTACAGCACACCATATCTGCAATGTTCCACTACCATCGACATACATAGCATATGTTTCCACAGGTGCTTTTAGGCAGCACCACGAAAATCTCTGTGTTCCAACATTACTCGATCTCGTGAATTTCCCCGGGAACTCATGTATTAGGTTGAGTCGAAAGTTCTCGGACAATATGGTAGTGATGACTTCTAGGGATCATAACTCAGCAAGGAGCTGAGTAAATTGAATGCGCTAGCTACCTTTTGATAGAGTATAAAAGGCTCTCCAAATTGCTTTCTAACAAACATACCAAACTAGCTCTTTGGCTGCCACNCGCTAGCTACCTTTTGATAGAGTATAAAAGGCTCTCCAAATTGCTTTCTAACAAACATACCAAACTAGCTCTTTGGCTG
This sequence comes from Ancylostoma ceylanicum, assembly GCA_000688135.1. Taxonomy (NCBI): domain Eukaryota; kingdom Metazoa; phylum Nematoda; class Chromadorea; order Rhabditida; family Ancylostomatidae; genus Ancylostoma; species Ancylostoma ceylanicum. Next base: position 31,256 of record JARK01001503.1, on the reverse strand, counting down.
CCACTGTGCGGCGCAATTCCAAGCCGTCGCCACTCCACTTTCGCGACTCCCCACACTTTCTCCATCTACAAGGTGCGCCATAAGTTCTTGCACAGCATATTTAGTATGCCACAGCCGCTGGACTTCAACGTAATGGCATGACCTCTATGGCGGTACTGAGCCAACTCAATAGCAACTCAAAACACCTATCAGATCAGGAATACATCTCCATCTGCTTTTGTAATAACTCAAAGTTGAGAGAGTAGCGAACACCTCGTGGAGCGCTGGTGTATCTGGTATAAAACCTCTCGAAGCTTTACCTCAGCGTTATGCTACGAGTCCAAACTTACCTGTGATATAGTACTTCATTCGCTCTAAAACATCATTGAGTAGGGCTGTCCATCAGAATCGGATTGGCGTTATAGATGAATTCGTTCTGAGCACGGGATTTCGGTCGTGCATCATTCCGGGAAGCGCATATTGCACAGAGCAGATTCTAAGCTTTACAGAAACGTCATCTTAGCGCTGTTCAACTTGAATTGGAAGCAGCAAAGCGTCTTCTCTCCAAAAATACTCTGCGAGTGAAATCCAGAGTAATTTTGATGTTGTGGTTCACAAAAAACTGAAAAAGTTTGCTCATACCCGCCCTTTTCTTAGAAAATTTCCTGAAAATTCTGAAAGAAAGGGAAGATGGGATCCCAGTATATCCGTTGAATTCCTCAATGTCTCCTCCGTCTACTCCAATGTTTTGGTGAGAAACGATTTGATTTGCTCTGAGTAATGGCTTCCGTTCGAAGAGACAGTGTCACCCGCGCTCCAAACCGTGCCGCCAGCAGCTCACTTCTCTCTCAAGTTTTAGTTACTACGGAAGCAAGTGGCGACACATTCCTGTTCTGATAAGTGATTTGGGTTGCTATTGAGTTGACTCATTTTCGTCATAGAGGTCATGCCATTATGTTGAATTCAACCGCTGTGGTGTTACTAAGTATGGTGTGCAAGGACTTATAGCGCACCCTGTATTTGATCAAGAACACAAGGATATCGGTAGACGTCTGGAGAAAGTATACAAGGGGAACACCCTCGTTAGAGCTACAGGCTAGAATTGGCACTCGAAGTTCGTNTCTAAGTATGGTGTGCAAGAACTTATAGCGCACCCTGTATTTGGTCAAGAACACAGGGATATCGGTAGACGTCTGGAGAAAGTATACAAGGGGAACACCCTCGTTAGAGCTACAGGCTAGAATTGGCACTCGAAGTTCGTGTCGGGCGAATATTCCATCGAAGATAAAGACACTTCAAGGAACCCGATGGAGTAAGATTTGGACTTGTTGTGGAGACAGTTAGAAACCGATCCGTATCAAAACAATCAAACTAGCAGTTGCTCTTGTGATGAGTCAGATAATGGTTATTCGCCGACTGAAGTCACTCGGCAAGGCACGAAAACTCAGTGGATGAGTACCACATGCTCTGATGCAGTATGGCATGGACCGCTGCGCTGATATGTCAATTTCTGTTCACATGCTGAAGCGCACCTACACGTGGCATGGGTACCCATTCACCAAGGATGAGAAGTAGATTTCCTACTCTAACATTTACCATTGTGTGTGCTGGATTGACAAAGGTGCTGGTGTAGGAGGCATCCCTAAACCCAACGCACACGCCGAAAAGGTTATGCTCTGCATCTGGTGGAGCGTACACAGTTCGAATGTTGGGAGCTGCTTGCCGAGGGACCTACAGTGACCGCAGACGTCTACTTAGAGCGACTGAGGAATTTGAATTCAAATCTCGAAAATGCGCGCTCGCAGCAGCACAAAGTCTACTTCTATCACGACAGCGTCCGACCACACATTGCAAGAACGGCCAATGCCGAACTAATGAAGTTTGGATGTAGCATTTTACCACTCCCTCCGTATTCCTCATACCTGGCTTACTCGGAATACCACCTTTCTCCCCACCTTCAACGTCATCTCTTTGGTCAAAAATTTTAAAGCCGCGACGACATCAAAAAGGCACTGGTTCACTTCTTCAGGAAGCGGTCCCCAGCGTTCTGGAGCAGGGGCACCTACGATCTGCATAAACGTTGGCAGAAGACCAGCGATGACCTTGGGGCATGCCACAAAAGATTCACACTTATCGTTTAAAAATTGCACGGGAAATAAAAATATTGTCAATTTGTCCGAGAACTTCTATATTATTATTCTTGTTGTGCCGACCAGGTTTGTTAGGTGGACAGATTTATTTTTAGCCTGACGTTTCGACCTAATCGTCGTCTTCGGAGGCCTAAAAGTGGTTCATAGTTCTTATCTGTGTTCCAAACCGCCAAACGTCTCTTCCTACTCTGCTAGTTTTCAACCTACTCCCAAACTTGCTACCGAGGAAAGCACCCAGGACAAAAGATAAACCCACTCTGAATCCACCGTTATTGCGGAACAGTCCGCACCAATCTTGACTGTCGTTGCGGACAAGTGAGAAATGCCACACTGTCCGCGATCGGTGTTATCTACAGTCTATAGCTCGCATAACGATACGAACGGCAAAAAGTCACTTGTTATCGACAAACACTCGTTCTTGTTGTTCATTTCCGGATTCTTTACAGTAATCCAGAACGCCTCNACAAGTGACTTTTTGCCGTTCGTATCGTTATGCGAGCTATAGACTGTAGATAACACCGATCGCGGACAGTGTGGCATTTCTCACTTGTCCGCAACGACAGTCAAGATTGGTGCGGACTGTTCCGCAATAACGGTGGATTCAGAGTGGGTTTATCTTTTGTCCTGGGTGCTTTCCTCGGTAGCAAGTTTGGGAGTAGGTTGAAAACTAGCAGAGTAGGAAGAGACGTTTGGCGGTTTGGAACACAGATAAGAACTATGAACCACTTTTAGGCCTCCGAAGACGACGATTAGGTCGAAACGTCAGGCTAAAAATAAATCTGTCCACCTAACAAACCTGGTCGGCACAACAAGAATAATAATATAGAAGATTAAATTACAATGCCCAGGTTTAAGGAAGAAAGAACTTGGAAATTGTCCGAGAGCTTTCGACTCAACCTAATACATTGAAGAAATAGCTCGGACCAAGCGGAAAGCCCGAGCAGGGAACGTGGTGTTTTCCGCGTGCTTTCATGCTCTGGCAGGAGTTTTTTACAGATGTAGCCAAGAGCAGAGAACGAGAGTTGAAACATTGCGTTTGTCTGCGCGCTCGTTTTACGTACGTATGCTGCTGCTTCAGTCGATCATTGATATTCCGACGTCACGTTGTTAAAGCAACTCGATTCTGCTCCGCAGCGTTCCACGACTGGCATAATCTTCGTGACGGGAAAAATGTGGGAATAATCGCTTACGTATCAGATCGTGTTCCTAGATCTGTAGAAAATGTGTAGGTGTCAAGCAGCCAGAAACAGTGGAAACTCAATTAACACTGGGTTCAGTATTTTCCGGGCTTAATGCACCCCACGCTCTCTGAGGGATCTCTGTCCCCAATATCCGTTCATTATTGTCATTATCAGTACATTAAATATGAAAGTAGATGGACTGATTAATGGAAATGAGAGTGAATTTTTCAAAGGGAATGTAGGATACGAAAGCCATACTCGTGCGCAGTGCTTAAAAGGCGTTCAAAATTAAATATGAACCATAAGTAACAGTTTTGGTTCATATTTGATTTCGATTTTCCTTTTCACTCTCTCGGCTCATGGGGACTTTTGAGGAGTCTCAATTCAAATTCAATTCAAAAATTCAATCTCCTAGAGGCGTTTTGGATTTTGGCTAGGAATCCAGTGATGAACTATCAAAATGAGTGCATTTCAGTTACCAATGGCTTCCAGCCCGTAATGCCTTTCTGTGAGCTGTAGATCATTATTTTATCTGTCATATAAATACCATCTTGGGTGCATAGTGACACTCACTCGTCCAGCGACAGTGACGATTCGGAGCGGGCGAATAACCTGCTGAATCTGTGGACGCTGTGGCAGATTGTTCGGCTCTGTCGAGGGATTTCCAGATGCGCCTAGCACAATGTCGGTGAATTCCCAACAAGGATAAAGCGTTTGGCAGTCCATACCATGAATATAGCAATTTGTCATTCACAGGCCTCCGAAAACGACGTTCCCGTCGAAACGTCAGGCCGTCGAAAATATGGTAAAAGTTCCATTTAACAGCCTGGCCGGCGCAGAAGCGAAGTATCAATAAACAACAGTACCTGTTTGCGCAGCGGAAACCTGAGAGGCAAACTGACATGCTAAAGCCATCCATTTTAATGTTCTCCACATGAATGGGCAGCTACTATAGTCGTAGGAAATGAAAAACTGAAGAGAATCCAGTGTTACACCCATATTTGATCCTTACAACACACCAGAGAACCCACACAGACGTAGCGTTCGGAAACAAGAGCGGCGGCCCGCACCGGAATGCAGGTCGTATCTGCGGGGCCTCAAACATTCCCGAGCTGAAGCCCCACGTCTTTGAGGCTCCAATTGGTAAAGTGGGCGGGGTTAGGGTGTCATTCGAACTGCTGCATTTTGCTGCTCGGTTGCTATTCAGCCGCGCTATCGGATTGATATTGATTTTTTGTATAGGGGTCGAAAAGCAGTGCAACGGCAACCGAAGAGCAGCCGAACAGCAACTCGAATGACACCACAACCCAGCCCATTTGGAGCCGTATGCGTACCTCCTCCCAACTGCCCTCAAGTTGGCGGCAACAGCCTTCCAGTCTAACATCATGTACTCAAGCCATGTTGGGAGGTGGAAGCTGGGGAGGTTTAGTTCGTGGTTATCTCGGAACAATGTGTACCAGTTCGCTTTATGATGTGATGACAAGCAACAGTGACCCGATCCGACTAACAAGCCGCCCATCGCATGATCGGTGGAGAATGGGAACGGTCAAGCCAGTGGAATGTCTGTTTGCACAACCAATTAGAGCTCCTGGCTGCATGTTGTGGAATTTCCTATAGATAACTGTGTTCCTGTGAAAATTTCGTTGTCAAGTTGAATACTTGGAAAACATCTTGGCAAATTTTATTCATCAAAATCACAATTTAAATCTATAAATTGATCGAATTAGAGAAAGAAGAAGCTGACACAAAATTACAAGTCAAATACCCGATGGTAATAGCAGGAACACTGCTTTGAGAATGAAAATGACAATTAAAAAAGTGTGCATGCAAAAAAAAGCTGTTTTCTTTTAATACAGTTCTACTAGCTAGCGATAAGATCGTTATGGTAAAACCCGCATTTTGAGAACGATACTNGCTGTTTTCTTTTAATACAGTTCTACTAGCTAGCGATAAGATCGTTATGGTAAAACCCGCATTTTGAGAACGATACTGTGTCCTGAATTCTTCCGAAAAAAGAAAGATATATAGAGAATGGCTGAAATGCTGTGAAGAGCAGCAGAAGAAATGGAACTCGTTCACACGCACATTACATTCTTGATTACATTACAGTTATTGTCGCTGTCGGGCTGCTCTGCCAAAATACCAGTCCCAAATCTGAAGAAAAGGCCAGGATAGGCTGGTGGAGGAGACCCCTCTTCTTCTTCATCGACGGGGCTATCACGCAGTTCACCCTCTTCTCGGTGTGTTTCATCCAGTGTTCCGATGGGTGTCATGACGGTTTGGTTGTATCCCTAAATTATAGATTGTTGACTGAGGACCCCAGAAGCACTCACTTTTTTGGGAAGGTTTCGGAAAATTGGAAGGAATCTCCGGTGCAAGAGTACTTGTTCCCCTACCAAGAGAGATCGCTATACCACAGCAATGCCTTTTGCTTTTTCCTACTGTAATCCTGAGACATTCTTTGTGAAAATTTAATTTTCTGACTGTCTATTGCAACGAATTAAGAACGTTCCATATGGGTGGGAGAAATAGGGGAATAAGCGCGCGCCCCCCTCTCGCCAAATAATGGGCCACTGATTTTTGAAATTACTTTGCAAAATAAATAAAAAACTTTGTATAGTATAGAGCCGTATGCATATCTAATCCCAACTGCTCCCAAGTTGGGAGTGGGAGCCTCCCAACCTAACTACCTTTATGCATACCATGTTGGGAGTTGGGAGTGGGAAGCTCCCAAGATCTCCCATAATTGATGAAACGCTCCCTCAGTTCTTAGTAAGGGAGAAGTTGGAAGCACAATCTTGGTCAAGTAGCTGAGCGGATTTTCGCACATATTCATGGAACTTTAGCCAAAGCCATTAGATACATTGAACTGCTAGTATCCGGAACCATTAATACTCTTTGCCTGTCAAAACTTTCAACANCACCATTGGATGGATATTTTATTCAACTGCGAAGGTAGAACACCAGGAACTTTAGCCAAAGCCATTAGATACATTGAACTGCTAGTATCCGGAACCATTAATACTCTTTGCCTGTCAAAACTTTCAACACCAGTTTTTCTTTCTTGCTTCCAAGTGTTTGTGGTGCTGCCTGTTTTTTTTTTTGCAGTTGTTTCAAACTGAGAGCTGCAATACAACTACTCTGATAGAATTGAATACAAGCGAAACCAAAAGCGACAAACTATACTAAATGTGTGCGGGCGCGCGTGCGTATGATGAGCGATAGACCCAATCTCGGTACCGACGCAGCGAAGTCGCAAATCAGATGCACGCATTTGCGACTTCGGGGCGACCGCATTGCATTTTTTGTTCAAAGTGTACATGTGGCGTTAAGGGGGTCTTCATGAAAAATCCCTCGCAGATGGATGCGTGAGTCGGACGCGTGGCTGACCCACGTATCTCGTGTAAACTGCTCTGTACAGTTCTTCTCCAAAAAAGATAGATTCTGTGACATCTGTATCTATTCGACCGGGACTGTATTTCTGTGATCACCCCGATCCAAACGTCAGCAGTCGCAGAAATCGCCGCGCAGCCTCCACCGCATTTCGCAAGCTATGCCGAATCTAACAGCTATCCTAACATAACTTAGTTTACCAAATTTTTCATGGAAACACTACAGAGATGATATGTACCGTCTTCACTAACAGTCCTGAAACCGTCATGCAGTAGATACAGACAAATCATCAATACGAGTTTGCAAAAATAAAGCTT
>JARK01001503.1:0-13417 GCA_000688135.1 Ancylostoma ceylanicum | reverse complement strand
GCACTCGAATTCTCTACTGCGGGCAGAAGCAGGCAACCAGAGGCAGCATGCAGAGCCCCCGTGTCTCTGCCCAAGAAGGCCGCTACGCGGTTCAGGTTGGTGGTGCCGCGAGAGTCTACGGCCGTCTGGAGCTCACTGTATGTCCGTTGTGCTGAGTATCGTATTTGACGTAGAACCTGAATAGTATCTAAATAATTGGTAGATAGTAGTATCTAGAATTGCTAAATAATCGCTAAATAGTCGCTGTAGTTCTAAATTCTCGCTAAAAAGTCCGAAATCATCGCTAAATACTACCTAAACAATCGCAATACCTAACGTTTAGCGCACTGTCCAGTGAGGTCGTTGGTATTTCATTGACATAACCCTGTTCCTCATCAAAACAGGAAAATAGACTTTTTGTGAGAAAAAGCATTGACAGTATTGATTGTGAGGGTACTGCAGATTCATGGGTGTGTATCATCGTGAGGGAAAGGGGGTGTAACCAGACGACCCTGATTGGCGCATTCGAGCAGCTCGTCAAGCCCACCTGTTTGGCTCGTACAGCGCATACGGTGCCAAGCACAAATAGACCATTTGTCATGGGATTGACGCCGTTCGAGTTCAAACAGATGGGCGTGGCTGGCGGCACGAGTACGCCAATCAGAGCCGCCTGGCTACGCCTCTTTTTCCCTCACGATGATACACACACCAGATTCATTCGCAATGCGTCAATGATCCATGTACAAGGATTGTGATGATAGATTCGGAGGGGGGCCCATCACTGTCGCATATTTATTATACATGCTACGCCTAGTACATATAGGACCGCTCAGAATGGAACAAAAAGAGTATTTGGTGTGTTTCAACAGAACACAACATTATTCTCGATGTTATTAGTCTACAAAAACTCTGCTGGAATCTGTGTTTCAGATCTAAACAATAGTGAAGTTTCCAAATAGCTGCGTCAGCAAAAACTGCTGTACTTTGCCTCAGCTGAGCAGCTCTGCTTCAAAGATAAACAAAGAGATCAGTGGGATTTTCCGTGCTGCTCACGAAGTAGTCCTGCATGGAAGAGCATTGTTCTACGAGAGTTCAAAATATGGAAAGCGCGAAAAACTCTTGGCTCGAAACTAACAGAACTGAACAGCCTTATTGTTAGGCGCCTGAGGCACAACCGCCCTCTGCGTGGACTCAGCTCACTGAGCGAGCTCAGCCATAGAAACAGCAGCATACCGTGTTTCTGCAAAGTCAAACAAACTCATCATACTGCGACAGTTTTTTGAAGGGAGATGATTGAATGTGACGGACTGTCAGAAACAGAGTTGAAGAGCTTTTACCCAAACACATGCTCTTCGAACGTCCTAGGAGCTATAAGTGTAGTGTTATTTAATTTTTTCAGTGAGAGCCTAGAGTCACATGGAAGTCGGCGGTCGGAAACTAGCAAAATTTTTAATCGGCCTATAATATATCCAGGTCATGAATAAGGAGAAGCATGAGGGCCTTTTTCAACTAATTCAACCAATTTCCGGAATAAGGGACCGGGGTTCAGCTCATCTCTGATGCTGGTGAGAAGGGAACTATGAGGATGGGCTCCAGAAACGAAGCTAACAAAGCGTAGCTTCATAGTTAGCATGGGCCATTCGATGTTATCAAAAAGACGCACTAACTTCAATCTTAATCTGCAATGATCTTGCTCAATGGAGCATTAGCGAAAAAAGCAGAAAAAGTACTGGAAATGACATTGAATTGGCCGTGTTTGAAGAAAGATTCCTTGGAACTATACGCACTTCCTACCAGATCCTCATACAGGGGGAGGAGTTTGGCCATCAGCTGTTGTATAACGCTCGCTACATATATGGTTTTTTACATGCCAGACCTTTTTCAGTATATAGAGCTTAATTTGGTGCATTTTCTCATAACAAACCATGGATGATTTCGAGATGACGAAATAAATCATATCGGAATCATTTAGTGCAGATTTTCTGTGCTGCTAAACGCATCGAATCAGTCCCCAATTTCGGAGCAAAGTTGCGAAAAAATTCTTCTAGCAACGGTTTTGGTGGGATGAAGTCCCGCGTTCTTGATGACTGCTACGAGACAAAAATTCATTCTAGATCGGTGTGTACAAAAGAAGAGAACGAGACCGCCCCAGAAGTTGCTCGGATGAGAAAATCAGTGCGAAAGACTTGAGGGTCAGAGTTAGGCTACCACTGGTGAGCATATAGGAATTGCGGTGTTACCCTACTATACTTCTTATGATCCGTTTAAAATTTCGGGAAATTTTGCACGACTTCAGAAACACGGGCTTTGAGAGGCGCCTCAGCAGAGAAGCTCTTCTGAAGATTTCGTAGTTTCTGCAGGGAAAATTGCCACAACATTTTTCAGAAATGTGCTTCGAGGCCAATTGCTCAAGGCAAATGTCTCCTAAAGGACCACGGCTTATCTAAAGAATACTATGAATCTTCCTCTATTTGAACAGAAGGGAGCAGACAAATTATGGTTGAACTAATACACTAAACTATGAGAAATACATAAATGAGCGAACGCTGCACAGTAATTTTTCCCTTCCTCTACAATATCAAACCTTCAGTAGGAGGTTTTTCCCTTAAACATGAAAAAATTCAACACTGCTTGATATGCACCATTGGCCGCACTCCAACCTGTAGTAATATTTAGAGTTCTCAAAATTGCACCGAAACATAGGGCACATCTAACTAGAGGTAAGATATCTTCTCAATCGGCGCTGAGCTCGAAAGTACATTGACGTTGATCATATCCTATTGGTCAATACTGTGTTTGAATACCTGAACATTGCTCTGAAACCACTGATGTGAGGATCCAAAAGCTATGTTTAGCTCGTTACCTTATGAATAGAGTAGTTGATACAATCATGAATGAGAGGTTTTGTAGCAGTGCAGACAGAATGGAAGAAAAGCAGATCCAGACGACTTACGTACCATGAACAGTGCAAGAAAACTCGAAATGTGGTAAACCTTCTCAGTTATTTGGTTGAGTCAACCCTAGTTAATTTGAATCTTTCGCCGCACAAACCGCCTCTCAGTCGCGTAGCAAGACTTGCTATGAACTTACAGTTGAAAACATCAACACGCTAATTGCAGGGGAGCAGATCGAAACAATAATTGCTGTAGGGCTAAACCTATGCTTCTGTGAATTTCTACTGGATAATAACATGGTAGCTGTAACACAAAGGCACAGAAGGGCATTTCAGGAACGTGAGTCTCACCGGATAATTGCTTATGAGACTGTTGAGAGACAGTCTGCAGAATTCTCTGCATAAATGGATGAATGCCGCGTGAGTTGCAGAGAAGAATGAAAGGGGAAGGCCAAAAGAATTAGCAAGCTTCTACCTCCAGATCTCTCTCCCATTCCCCAAATCCTTAGTTGCTCCACCGACTTCAACTGCACTGCGGTGCAAAGCGGGCAGAAACGATTTAGGAGACAAACACACGCGGGGCGCAGATCATCAAAAACAAGACCATCCGAGAATTTGCTCTCGAGTGATAGTGCGAATGATGAAACTGTCTGATTCCGTAGATGTGAAAGCTACGCAAAAAATGGTAAGAAAACATGCGGCACAAAAAACCAGTCACGGGGAAGGGGTGGACACAGCACTTTCCAGTGGTGGAATTCACAAACATTTTTAAAAAAGTTCTTAGCCCCCTGCTCACCGAGAGTGGACGAGTTTTCGGAGCTGTGAGAAGTGTTGCTGACGGAGACAAATTGCTCAGAATTAGTGCACCAATTTTTGTCCACAGAATTCGCCCGATTTGGATATTCATGAATACAGGCACTGCACTCGCAGCTCATGACGCATACGTCTACGCAGGCTCTCTGTCTTCTGAAGAGGCGTTAAACGTTCGGCATTCTCTGGTCGTGGGCGCATATGTCCAAAGGAGCACTTGTTTCCAGAAGCATGCATTGAACATATGTACGTAGCGCTCCACTGTTTCCTGACACTTCGCCATTGGGCGTGAATCCTGCTTAAAACCCAAACAAGAAAATAAGAAAATTTTGCACGGAGTACTATTTTTGGTGATATTTTTAAGACGGTTAAATGCATGAAGTTGGGATCTACCCGGCCAGACAGTGACAGTAGTTGGAACTGAAATGTGTTTGGGAATGGAATGAGAGGTTTCCTCCGCGACAGTGAAGCCTGTGTCTCTGCATAAAATGGCAGAAGGAAGTACTTGAACGTGATGAGAAAATATTGGAGAGATGGCGTTTGTTCTCAACTGTAGTAACCAAAATAAAACGATAACTAGTGACGTGATTGTACATGGTCGTAGAACATTTGACAGAATATGAATAGATGAATAAATGACGCCATGTTCGCAAAAGGAATTCAAAAGGAATCCATTTGAAACGCATCGAGACTCACTTTTCGTGATGCAGGTTCGGCTAGAACAAGATCGAAAAAGCCTATGGCCGCTGTAAATGTACAGTTTACAAAGCAATTCATTCCCTTGAAATGTGGAAAAGAAAAAGATGCATTCTAGCAAACAGGGAACCAATTAGTTTGACAGGTGTAAGAATTTTATAGGAAGTTCCTAGGATTATCCTATGGCTTCCTATTCGATATGGTGCTTCTACTTATTTACTGGATACACTGTGTCTGGTAAGACCGTCGTTCAATACAGGTCTCAGGTCTTCATCACTCACAATAGAAACCATGTAGACACAAAATACGTGTTCAAATTTAGCCATTCTTCGTTTGAAGAGGTGAATGGTCTCGCGGACCCAACGACCTCTTTCCGAGGAAACTTATGCCGAAGCTGTCTCAAATGTGGTATGCTTATGGTTGGCTCTGACCGTGGTTCTACGCCGTGGATAGCAAATTTTTGTTCCACCTCCATGGGTTATTAATGGTATTAAAGTGAAAGTTTGTGGAAGATTGTACATTCCGTTCATCTATTTTCTTACATACGTTTTTATGTCCCTCGAACGGACAGGACCCATTGGGTAACCTTGGCACGCAGGTTGAGGAAATGGAAGTGTTGCTTACGCTTGGTTGCTACACCCGAAGATCATCGTAGCATGGATGCATCACTGAGATTACCCAGGGTAAACATGTTGGCGCATATGTTGAGTAAATTCGGGTGATGTTAACACGTTTACCCTGGGTATTCTCAATGATGCATGCGAACCTCGGAGTCAAGGTGATCAAGATGATATCGTTAGCGCACTGTTCGTACAATACGCTCTAGAGTATCAGCTCTTTAAAAGTAGAAAAGGCTAAACGAAATAGGTATTCTACATCATGGGCGTCGGAACTGGAGTAAAAATAGTCTCCTTATGAGAGTGTGATTTTTTTTTCAGAAAAAAAATCTAGCTATCACCACAGCTCACCGTGAGAGGGTAGACTCAAATAGCAATGGGCAAGGAAAAAAGAACTTTCTTAGCAACTTCTTTTCAAAAAAAAGCAAGACCACTCAGAGTTCGGTTCGTGAACACATTTTCTTGCCTAGTAGTGAGCGTCGTAGTAGCTTAAGCACGCATCGCAAATGCGTCAGCATAAGTAATCGTGCGAAGACGACGAGGAAGCAGGTACGTCCGAAGGAGCAGCAATCCCTGCAGTATGTCACATGGCGCGAAAACAATGCTCGAATGAGAGGCTGAGACGTCCTTCAGGATCCTATGGTGCAGTCGCAGTCGTTCCGGCTCAGTTCTGCTCCCAGCTCACAATTGCTAAGCAGTACAGTCGCAGCGCGGTCTCGCTATGGTGACCTGTCTCGAACCCGTGTGCCACTTCAGCTCTGGGTTAGCTGAACTCCGAAACTTATCCCGAGCCAGACTTGTTGAATCATTCCTGTGATGCATTCAAGGCAAAACCAAGGTAATCTTCTATTGCGGAATTCGTAAACAGCACCGGGAAGGTAGTGAGCTATCTCAGGACGAGTTTACCGAGTAGAGATAGGTATATTTTGTTCGAACGACTCTTCTCAGAGGGTGGAAGCAAGTGACGGCGAAGATACCCCGATAAGTAACATTTCGTTTCAAAAAGTCACCCGCTCTGATTGAGCGGGGACTCAAAACCTTGAGATCATTTCCAATCGTGGCACAGAGCAAACCATGACCATGAGGCTTATCAAGGAAAGGGTGAGGAGCGTTATGCCTGGAAAGGGCGACGCCGCCGAGCCCTGCGATTGGCCAGTATGATGAATAGATCAGCCGCAGAAGGCCAGCCGCACCGCCCATACCAGGAGCAAAGCTACCCTGCCTAGACAAGGATATGTCGAACCGGCTCTTACCATGAAAAATTACGTGAGAATCTTATCTGCGAACGCCTTGCGCCAACTTGGCAAAGACAGAAGTTAGTGGAATTCCCCAAGAGAGAAACAGGATAAAACCCTATTGGCCGGAAATACTCCAAAATATATTTGGCGCAAAAGCTAGCCAGTTTCGCACGAAGCCTAAAATGTTTTGAGCCAGAGTAGAGGAGCGTCAGCTTTCATCTTTTATAATCTAGCAATAACAAGTAACTTCCTGAAGTCAGGCAATGAAAAGGAATGTGCTCGGTTTTGACCATATAGAAGAAAACCAATTCCTGGTTCTGAATTCTGAGCTCAGTTGATTTGTCGCATTTACGTAAATCAAAATTGCCCTAGTCCAATTCAGTGCAGGAAATTCCATGGAGGCGTATAGAAATGTGCGGGGAAAGAACCAAACAATTTCCAGTCAGCCTAGATTTCCAACAATCTTGGTTGGAGGAAAATATTGGAAGGAGACGTCTGACTTAATAACGGCTAGATTTTCTTGGAAATAACATATGCTATGAAAGCAGCCTAAAGACTTCAATGTTCAGTTCCTGTTGCAGCAGCGGAATCGCGGCGGAACCTACTGGACCTTCTCACTTAGTGCCTGCTCTCTCCGCGATCCCTCGCCCAGGTTCCGCCGCGATTCTGCAGTCACGGAATCCGCCATTGTTTCCGAGAAGGACTGTAAAACAGATACACCTGTTTTGGACAGTGGATCTTCCACAAGAAAAGAAAAAGAAAATGAAGGGGGTTGCTATAATTGGACAATCCATGAACACCAAAATATAGCACCAAGCCGCGCTCCGATTGGCTGGTACTACAGTGAACTCCAAACGGCCGTAGACAATGGGCGCGACTGCGGCACGGGCACTCTGGTTGTCTGCTGCACCTGCGAGGCAGCGGATAATGACGGCGCATCGGTTTTCCTCCGTGTCTCTGCTCAGCAGGCCCGCTGCCTCTATGCAGCAGACGAGCAGAGTACCCGCGCTGCGGTCCCGCCCCTTGTCCACGACTGTTTGGTGTTCACTATACGTAGTAGCATGCGAGAAAAGTGTTCGTGAACTACATATTCAGGATGCTATCCACATTCATGTGCATGCGTATTAACTCGAAGCGAAGACTGATAATGAACTAATGAGATTGGAAGGAAGAAAACTTTCAGGAGACGTGTTTTTGGGGAGGTGTGAGGAAAAGGCTAGATGCACTAGTAGACGACAGCTCGATTAATGCCGAGTTACATATGAACGATATCGAAATGAAAAAAGAAGAGGGCTCTAGACAGGGCATTGCCTTTGGCGAATAGCGTTTAGGTTATATTTCTGCACAAAAAAAGAGTTCAAAAACATCACCAGCGGCAGTTTCCCATTCGTCTCTGTGAGTGAGTGTGTGTGAGCCGGTTGAGACATACGTAAACGGATCTCACCACTTTTCTTACGATGGGAGCAGGAGACAGGAGAACAGAGTGAGACTGGTGGTATGTACTAATGAAGTGTGTGGATGCGCAAATAATGAAAGTTATACGTTAGTTGTGGGTCAGTGGGGATACGATCTTCGACCACTGGAAGCTCCTGTAATTCTTCTGTAAAATGGAAGACATTGGCAACTCCGCTGGTCTAATACTAGTTGGTTGCGGGTCATCTACGGACACTTGCCACCCGCACGCGTAGCTTCAGGCCGTTTTACCTTTTTGAACTTGATAAAAAACGGTCAAACCTAATTCAAAAAGAGCTCAAACTTACTTAAACCCCTTACTAGTCATCATAGCTCCTACCCGGCCTGTCTCTACTGTGGAGACGTCCGGGAACAGCGCTTTTCTAGACATTGTCTTGGCGGGGCCTGACGCGGGTGGGTGATAAGTGTACGATAATCGTTGCGGGTTCTGACGCTTGTAATGTTTGAAAGCAAAGGAAAAGATTTTTTTTAGCACTCCAATGTTTGCTCGTGGAGACTCCCTGGACTGAGAATTTCCTTCATCTCAACCTGGTAAGAAGACGAGTCGGACGTAATTGCCTATAGCTGTCAAGTAGAACCTTGATTTCCAACATAGTACACAAAGTATAGCATTCATCATGATTCAGCTTTGGTTCCTTTTTTCATTAGCGCCTAAAGAGGCTAGCTCATGCGGACGGGAATCGGAAGCGGAGTGGAAGTGGTGGAGGGCCGAAGTCAGAGCATTTGCTGGATTTCTGGCCAATTTCTTTAAAGTCGAGTTTTGGCCGATTTTTGACTGCACATCCTCTTCATAACAGCTTAGCGGTAAGGTTAGGACGTGATTTTGCTGGATGATACAGTGGTTCCAAGACGAGTTACCGTTACTCATGCATTATACCGGTGACCCTCGCATAGTCCTTATGAGCAATCAGTAGAAAGTTGGCGATGGCGCAAAGCCTGCGGCGTGCGCGCGCGGCGCGTTCCGCTTGTAACAGCTGTCCGGCGTCCTCGCTCAGCTGTTCAAGAACGCATTTCGTCAGAATTAGGCTCAGGTGAACGTTTTTATGCGGTTTTCTTCATTGTATGAAGGCGCTTGAAAATTTCCCACCGATTGCGCGTAAGGACTATAGTTTGTCAGCACTATTGCGGTGGGGAAGCGATCGCAGCGAACGATTGTTGACTGTTGACATCCGTAAGGCGTTCTAGACGACCATCCAATAGTGTACCAGAATGCAGAAAGCTGACGTCATGGTCTCTGTTTTTTTTCCAGAAGTTGCTGTCCACTGATATCCATAACCACCGTCCTTGCAGAAATAGAGAGAAAGGTACATAGACAGAAAGAGAGAGAGAGATACTGGTTTTCTGAAAGAGGCAAGAGGAATAAACGAAGCGGAACCTGAACTGCTGCGCGAAAAACTGAAGTAGAATCCTCCGTCGCTGCCCCGCCTTGCCGTTTTTCGAAACCAAGTCAGAACTCCATTGCTCATGAATGCCTCATTGAAAATGGGCGGGTTTAATGTCGTGGAAACACAATCTATATCAGCTGTTATTCGCATGCATTTTCTACGAAGACCGCTTGCACATTTGAGATTANACCGATTGCGCGTAAGGACTATAGTTTGTCAGCACTATTGCGGTGGGGAAGCGATCGCAGCGAACGATTGTTGACTGTTGACATCCGTAAGGCGTTCTAGACGACCATCCAATAGTGTACCAGAATGCAGAAAGCTGACGTCATGGTCTCTGTTTTTTTTCCAGAAGTTGCTGTCCACTGATATCCATAACCACCGTCCTTGCAGAAATAGAGAGAAAGGTACATAGACAGAAAGAGAGAGAGAGATACTGGTTTTCTGAAAGAGGCAAGAGGAATAAACGAAGCGGAACCTGAACTGCTGCGCGAAAAACTGAAGTAGAATCCTCCGTCGCTGCCCCGCCTTGCCGTTTTTCGAAACCAAGTCAGAACTCCATTGCTCATGAATGCCTCATTGAAAATGGGCGGGTTTAATGTCGTGGAAACACAATCTATATCAGCTGTTATTCGCATGCATTTTCTACGAAGACCGCTTGCGCATTTGAGATTACTGTTCAAAACAATTACGAAACCATTGAACGCCTGTCAGAACGGGCAAGCGACAGGACAGCCCCCAACAGCTGAGCAATAATCATGACCTTGCCCAGTGGGTGAACAAAAGAAGTTGAGAAGCCATGTTTCTAGCCGTCAATAGAACAAAATCCATAAGTGTGCCTCTTCATCTGGAATCCCATGGCCATACTCCTGGAGAAGCATAGTCGTATTCGTCACTGCGGCGTGTTGACAATGATTTTAGTACACATCGATTGCAGGAGGCGCGCACTGTTGGCGCTGTCGCCGCTGTCATAATCGATACGCACCTAAACCATCGACGCAACGCCACAGCAGTCGAAAACGCTATGGTTCACGGCAATATTTGCTGATGCTCCGAATCAGACTACCTGCGGTCCGTGACTGAGAGAAAATCATACCTAACCCACAGTAACCGCCACTTTCAGAATATTGAGAATGCTTACTGGTCAGGTTAGAGATTAATAGACGCAAGCCGACGAATTCTGAAAACGTTTTCCATGAAAATACATTAATTTTCACCAATCCTTTTTCGATATCACATTTTCAAATGGAAAATTCTCTGCGTTGTTACCAATCTTTTCTTGCCACGTGAGAAATGAACGACATCAATCAAAATAGCAAACAACAGAATTTGAGCCCGCCCAATTCAACTAATACCAAATGCAAGCGGCAAATCCTTTAAAAACAACATCGAAGGTGGTTTCCACTTTAGGCCTCAAATGTGCAGCGTTGACGAAGGTGTTTGCGTATAAAGGGTCGAAAACAATCAAGAGCATTGAAGGCAGCACTCACGGAAATTTCTACCTCTAGGGCAAAAGCTGCCCTAATGGAGCGCTAGTAAATCACAACAGTGGGTAGAACTTGGATGGTAATGACGCAATAATTGACGTATAGTCAACTCCAAAGGTCCGTAGACAAGAGTTGGGACCGCGGCGCGGGTCTCTCGCTGTCTGCTGCACGGATTCAGCGGGGCATGCAGGGCAGAGACACGGAGGAAAACCGCGCCGCGGTCCCAACTCTTGTCTACGGACATTTGGAGTTGACTATAGTTGCGTTAATATGCGCAAAATTCTGATCGTAAACGCTGTTTGTTGACATGCACTTTGGGTGTACGATGCTGCAACTTACGTAGACGCGATCACTTCTGAGCGGGTATCCAGGTCCTGTTTTAATGAAAGTTCCCAGAAAATTTTCAAGTTTCCCGCATAGAGTGGATGAGTTACTCCAGCAGACTGTGCTACATCTCGCTATTTTCACCATTACCTTCCTATGGGCAAGTTATACTATTATAGATGTATGCGTTTGACGCGCGTGCGTATTTATGATGAATGGTTGAGGTAGTCGCTGACGCAGCTTAGACGCACGCGTTTACGGTTTCGCGATATTCGCGCGTTCTCTTCATTGAGGATTTCAAACCACGAAATTTCCCTAATTCCGACTGAGACGAGTCGGTTCTACAAAATACACCCATTTCAAAGGGACTTGTCTCGTCCATTCTGAAGAAGCGAGTGGATCACATTTATCTTGGGAACGTTTATGAGGTGGAGCACAAGTGGTGGAGCTTGCGTAATTATCCCCCGGCGATCCAAACCTTCACGAAACAGCGCTAAGATCCCGTTGGTTGATTTCCACTGAGTCTTCATTAGGTGTGAGTTCTACTTCTCCCAATACCAAGAACTCCGACAACATCTCGAACACGGATATTTCCGTGAGTGCTGCCCCCAAATTTGCGGCTAGGAAGATATACCGCCATAACCAACTCTCATCAGCCCTTATTATTTGCAACGATGCGTCACCTTACGCCCTCAGCACGATGGATCGCAATAGGAAGTGGTTGGTGTTTCCATGCATCAAACTGCGAACGTACCAATGTGCATTGAAATGCCTATGACTCGGAAATTGATCCTCTGAAGGATGTAATTTGGGCATCAATGGATTTTATGGTGGGAAATGCACATGGCTGGAGAACCCATCCTCCTTATTAGCCGGCGATGGCGTGTGATTGCCTCGAAAATGCCGCACCCAAGCAGCCCTCCACTCTAGAGTATCTCAGCCCAGAAGTGGAGATGCTTTGTGTCGTGTTAGTGGACAAACAAATCTGTGATTTTCTGGATAGCGTTGCTTCAAGACTTACGTCATCAAGTGGTATCATACCTTCAAGTGTCAGGACAGACCCTATGTCTCAAATTGACTCGAACAAAGCTTGCGTACCTCACATTAGGATCGCTGGATCCTCATAGTTGCTACATGACCCTTACTAAACTGTGGAAGAAGTGCATACTGTCAGTTTCAGCAATCCACGCATTGGACATGTTCTCGAACTGCAAGAGGCAAGTAATGCCGTTTTGACTCGCTTCCAGCATGAAAACGAATACGGTTATACGTCAGGTGAAGTGCTAGATGTGCATTTACACTTAACACATGAAATAATCTTGATTTCTGGAACAGATAATAACTCGTTTTCAAATCGGCCGTTTACACTCGGGCGTAAACGGTGGATGGTTCAATCGCACCTCTGAGGCAACCACGCCATAGCCCCGGGGTCGGTTAAATTAATACCACAGGAGCTGGAGCGATGACTTGGCTCATAAATCCTTCCGCATTCAATGCCTCTACGATGCTGGCGTGGCGCATCCCACGATCGGGATTGATGAACGTCGACCACTTTATCTTTCCATCCCAATATTTGCTCGGTGCACTGCTTCGTCTTTCCGCTTTACACCTTTACAGTAATAGTCATACTCGTGGAACATTGCTTCTGCTCCTAAAATATTAGGACATTTCAGTACGTGTGAAAGAGGGGAAGTACGTACTGGTCCATTAAGTGTAGTGAATGAATAAGTGAAATTTCCAGGAAATTCCTCTTTTATTGCACTAGATTCTCGTGTAAGTGCTAGAAAATCCTGAGAAAATGAGAGAATGATGAATTAGCCATCCACTCCAACTATTCAGGGGATGCCCTGTTTCAAGGGCCAGCAAAATACGACCTTTACCATGATGCCTAAAAATGACCCGTGCATAATGCACTTCACTGCTAGGAATGTTCTATTAGGGGTCAACGACAGCTTATGAATCCTGTATTAGCGATTCTTGCAGACACCTATAGTAAGCGCATTAAGCAACTTCGATTTTTTAAAGTGACAACATATGCTGTCAAATTCACCGTTCTTTTGCTTGTACTGAAAGCGATTATATAGTTAATGCGGTCCAATTATGAGCCGTGACCTTTAGACATCCCTAATGACCACCGGGCGCGCGTGGCACAGTGGTGAGAGGGTCGCTACGCACGCAAACGGTCGATGGTTCGATCGCGCCCATGGCCAACCAAGCCATCCATCCCTCCGGGGTCGGTAAATTGGTACCAGAGGAGTCTGGGAGGATGAAGCACTGACTTGGCTCATCGGATGCCCCCGCAAGTAACTGTATAGGGCACATACGCATTCAAAGCCTCTATGATGATCAGATGAAGTCGAATGCGTGGCGCATGACGGGATTGATCAACGCCGACCACTTCATCCTTTATCCGTGACCACCATTTCATCACAAATTCCTTTATAGATAGCCACTGATTTTAAATAATAAAAAGGTGGTGTAGTTAACGTCATAAACCTCAAAATAGGGATTAACA
>JARK01001502.1:438008-458853 GCA_000688135.1 Ancylostoma ceylanicum | reverse complement strand
TCAACACACAGTAATGCGACACGAGAACACCACGGTATATGAGAGTGACGAGCGGCAATACTCTATGAAGGATGTGGGATATGAGACCGATCAAATACTGAGTCGTACTATTGCCCTTTCCCTCACCACTATCCTCGGCTCTCTTTCTGACTCGTTGCTCCCTCTATCTGGGATGAAACGGCGCCCTATTCTAANCTGAATCTGCACATCTTGTTGTTTAATCAGCTTTGTTAGTTTTTCATTTTCATTTTCTTTTTCACTAGCTCTCTCTAACAATTGTCTTACATGGTCTACCNGCAGAACAAACCCTACCAGGAGCTAGCACAAGTTGGCTTGAAGTTGTTGAATTGGGCAAGGAAAAAAATTTTTTTCAAGCATACCGTGAAACGGCAATTATTTTCGCAACAACCTAATACCTTTAAGATTTCGATAACACCCTCTTCGATGTCATCCCTCTTTTCTACTTCGAGGTTCTGCAGGCACTCCTTGCATTCCTCTAGCAATTGCTCACATAAAATTTTTGTTGCCTCCTTCGCAACCTTTGCCTGTCGTTCCACGGACTCCATTACCAAATTTCGGATTGGATCCGTGGTCCTGAACGACGTTCCTAGGGCTTTCTCACACTCAACTACTATAGCTGATATGTGCCTGCTAGTTGTTCTCACCAGCTCTTTACCCCTTTGTCCGAACAACCTTACCTTTGAATCGATGTGTTCTTCTTGCTGCACGTTCTCGCTTGTCTCCATTGCATCCGCTACCGTTGTCTTCTCCGGAGACTGGAGCAGCATCTCTTCCGTGTAGTCGTCGGTGCTCATTCTGCAAAATCAATAATTATGCTTCTATCAATCGCATCAACACACAGTAATGCGACACGAGAACACCACGGTATATGAGAGTGACGAGCGGCAATACTNTCTCCGGAGACTGGAGCAGCATCTCTTCCGTGTAGTCGTCGGTGCTCATTCTGCAAAATCAATAATTATGCTTCTATCAATCGCGTCAACGCACAGTAATGCGACACGAGAACACCACGGTATATGAGAGTGACGAGCGGCAATACTCTATGAAGGATGTGGGAGATGAGACCGATCAAATACTGAGTCGTACTATTGCCCTTTCCCTCACCACTATCCTCAGCTCTCTTTCTGACTCGTTGCTCCCTCTATCTGGGATGAAACGGCGCCCTATTCTATATGCGGCGCGCCCTGAGATCGATGCCATCACCCAATCGATCAATCGATAACCTACGCTGCACTGCGTTAAGTCTCAGCGCGGGCACCTGTCTGCTACAGACTCTTGATCGATATCGCGGCGCCCTATCTATGTTGGTGCNTCGTTGCTCCCTCTATCTGGGATGAAACGGCGCCCTATTCTATATGCGGCGCGCCCTGAGATCGATGCCGTCACCCAATCGATCAATCGATAACCTACGCTGCACTACGTTAAGTCTCAGCGCGGGCACCTGTCTGCTACAGACTCTTGATCGATATCGCGGCGCCCTATCTATGTTGGTGCGGCCTACGAGCAATCGATCGATAGTGACGACCCTTCCAGGTACAAGTCACCAATGCTCAAGTTTACTTGTGAGGCGATCCCTACCGGATTCTAACCTCCCTTACTGGATCCTCAAGTGGCGATCACTATGGATGCTAACCACTTTTCCTCTTCCTCTCTGTTAGTGGCGACCTCTCGCGGTTCAAGCCACTTCTCTACTCCCTACACTCTATCACTACCGATCCTTGCGGATTCCAAGTAGTGCTCCTATCCTCTGCTTGGTTCCTCTTCTTTCTACAACCAGCTTGGCTCGGCCCCCATATACTGGGTTTATGGTCCCAGCGTGGCCAACCGGTTATTGGATGGAAAAGGAAGAAAAGACACAAGTACTCGGTGAACCTACACGAGTGTCGTGCCAACCAAGACAGGGGAGGGGAAAAGAGTTTATTTAGAAAAAAAAACTAAATCCAGCGACTAAGACGGACGGACGAACGGACGAACGGACAATACAATGAACCTGAGAAGACTTATATAGAGCGGGTCGTCCCGCCAACGACCCGGATTCAAATACGCGCGGGTTCTCCGGATCAGATCACAGATCAATAGGTCCCTACATAGGTCCGCCTACACAACACTAACGCAGCTCGTACGCACGCGTTCACAGCCTCGCTGCGGCCTGGCGCTCTTTCATTTGAGGTGTACATGCCGCATTAATTGGTTTTCATGGAAATCCTCTGTAGATGGATGTGTGCATCTGGACGCACCCACATAGTGCGAATTGCCCTAGTCACGTCCAAAGAATGTCTTAACTTCTGTTCCATAAAATGTTTCATTACAGTGTTACGCAAGTGCTGCATAGTCTTGAAGAATTCCATCCGGAAGAATTTGGACTTCCTCCTTTCGATTGATGCGAACATTATGAGGGTGATTAATTGAGAATGCGCTCCGCCTTCCCCGGAGCGGTGCGAAACGCATGCGCTCAAACATTTGATGTTATCTAACATTTGATACTTTTTAAAAGAGCAGTTCACTGCGCTATGGGAACACATGAATTGTTTAACAAGACTTGACTTTTGAATTTCGATGAGAATTAGAGAGGAGTTCGGCTGAAATTGCGGAATTGTGATCGAGGCCACCATTACCCTCATCTTTCCATCCCATGCAGAGTATTACAATTTTGTACCGGTTAATAGTAGAAGGCTTCTCCTAAAAACACCCGCATGAAATCGTATTGACTCACAATCAGCAAATGTGGATAGCATAACCCAACTCCTGACACTCATGTTCTGAAGGTGCTGTTGTGTACGTTATGAAGGGGATAATCTGACAACGATCAGAAAAAATGATCTACTGGCGTAACTATCCACTCCCTATGGAAATCACACAACAGGAGGTGGAGGGAAAATGAGGAAAGCTCCTATTTGCTTCACAGTGCAGATTTGGCACTATCATGCTTTTGTTTGGTTCCATCGACGGATCTTTTTCCAGAGTAGAAATAGGTCAAAATTTGTGCCGAAATCAACATCTCGATCAGCTCCCATTTTTGTCGTAGAGCACTCGATCTTTACAACACGGAAAAGAGTTCTCATGCAATTGTAGATGTAATCCGGATGAGGCGTTGTACTGTCGTTTTTAGAATGAATTTCATTTCACGCAGAATGCGCATTCCCAATTCACCACCTCAACACTATTTGAACAATATTTACATGTTGTTGCTGAATGAAGGGTTTACTATAAAAATGGTCGCTTTGACGTCCCTACAGTATAGCGCCTGTAATGGTCCCCGAAATATCCTTTTTGTTAATGAGGATGTTGATGAAAGAGCTTTGGTTTTCGCAGTACAATACTTATTTTCACAATACTTATTTTCTGTTCTTTTTTCTCTTAGACTCATTATTATCCGAAGAAAAGCAGCAGACATTGGCTATGTGCAGGGTGGCCCATAGTTACGGTAACAGAGACAAGCTCTCATTTAAAACGTTCTATCAGAGACAACGACGTGACATTTTCGTTTGCTAATGAGGAACAAACAGAAACAATTATTGAATGCCAAAATATCATCCATGCACTGCCATACAGACTCTGACTGCCATACAGACTCTGACTCACGTTTGATGAATTGACTAAAGTATGGATTTACCCATAGTCTGGATGCAATCTCAAATCGAATTTCAACCATTATCCTCCTTCGAAGGTCATTCACCAAAATCTAGCGCAGCTTTGTTCCTTCGCTGCGTATTTCGTTACCTGTGCAATCATTTGGTCCCATCTGTTCCTGGTCGAAATGCGTAAAATGCTCAGTTCGAGCTGCAACACTTTACGACAGTCATTCGTGTGGCCGCATAGATCGGGGAGCTTTCGATTCCTGATGAATGACGGAATACCTCGAAGATGTGAGCAGCGACGAAAGTAGTGACGAGATTGTCCAGCGGCGACGATCTTCTGCCGCAACGAGAAGGCATTTTTCACGAGCCGAAAATGAACGGCACATCTCATTTTACACACTCATGAAGGTGACGGTCCTTGATGGCTTTACACTCCCTCGTGGTTAAGCACAAATGAGATTAGCGCAGCAGGAGAGAGGCTGTGAGAAAAAAAGAATACAAAGACATATTGCACACCTACTACTGGGTTGAGCGGTCTTGCCGTGTTTCTCCCATTTAGCACCGGCTCACTTGTTGCACTTCTCCAGCAACAGCAGACTAATCTCCAAGCGTTTTCCTATTTTGGGCGCCGCGCACCCTTATCACAGCGGTGGACCCGTCCCCCCCCTCACCTTGGGAACCGGCGCACCCTGATCACAGCAGTGGATCCTTCTCTATGCGTTTTCCCACTTCTGGGCCCCGGTGCATTCTTATCACAGCGTTGGACCCTACTCCCAAGGTTTTTCACACTTTTAGGCGCTAGCGCACCTTCATCACATCGTTGGACCCTTCTCCAAGCGTCTAACCATGACTGGGTGCCGGCGTCACCTTCCTCCATTGCTGGACTCGATGTGATTCCATCCTTCTCCTTGAAGGCAACATCCGCGAAGATCCTTGCATTGAAGATTTCCTCAAATTTCAGGGTTTTTGGAGACCCTAACCTCATAGGCAGGAATAAAACTGCGTGAAAGAGGCGAGAAATGAAAGAAATGAAAGCCCTTTTCCTTACGCCTTGAAGGCGCGGACGAGTGCTCCGCTGTAGGGTGTGCCACGAACTCCTGTGAATGGTACGTATTCCGCACACCCACTGCGCCAGACCACCCACAGCGAGCTAGCGCGTCGTGACGTTGAAATCCCGCCGTGTCCGTGCAGCGATTCCGGTTTCTCTGCACGTAGATAATCGTTCCTTGTGTTCTTCTCACATTTATAATGTGATCACTCTCTATTGTACCACCCACGCCTCAGCTCCGAGTCGAGGATTTCGGCTGGTGCTGTCCACGGTGGACCCTCAACTGACGGTGGGCTCACCATTTCCCCTGTGATCCCTCGATTACGGTGTCCGCCCCCACTTACCCCCCGTTAGTCCCCCATTGTTATCAATTCCACAATGGGCCCACTATGTATTCCCCCACGGTGGGCCCACCATGCTTGAAACCCGCGGTGGGGCCACCATTTGCCCACGACTCGCCCACTGCTAACCAACGTTTCGACTTTCTCCCAGTGGGCTCCGCGGTTACACGCGGATGTTTACATCCGCGACCGCCTTCCAAGCATCTTGTCTGACCGTTCGCTGGGCCGCGGCTTCCGCCGGGCCACAGCTGGGCAGACAAGTCTAATAGAGCTCGTCTAGTCACCACCTAAGCGGAGACAAGGCTCTGGCTTTCACACCCCGCAGTCGGCTTATACACGGTTTCTATCAGTATCAGCAGCTCTAACAATTGTCACCATGAAAAAATCGAAAAGTGGGTTAGCAGTGGACGAGTCGTGGGCAAATGGTGGCCCCACCGTGGGTTCTCCAAGCATGGTGGGCTCGCCGTGGAGAAATAGCAAGCCCACTGTGGAATTGATAACAATGGTGGACTAACGGTGGGATAAGTGGGAGCGGACACCGTAATCGAGGGATAACCGGGGAAATGGTGGGCCCACCGTCAGTTGGGGGTCTACCGTGGAATAGGGAGGAGATTAAAGATAGCACCAGCCAAAATTCTCGACTCGGAGCTGAGGCGTGGGTGGTACCTTAGAGAGTAAGCGCTTTTCACTTTGCCCAAACTTGGAACAGAGAATCAAAGGAAATGGGGCTGCACCAATACATTGCTGGGAAAAGAAGAGCGTCCGTGGTCATAAGTGTCCGAGTAAAGGGTTGAGAGACTTCACCCTACTGTTGCACAACTGTGGAAATGGAACCTTAGAGCCTCAAAGCACGAAGTTGCGACGTGCATGGTGTGAAGAAGATGTCAGAGTGAAGTGAGCAGGAATGAAGCCTGAGAGCCCGATGTTAGCCGGATGATTAGGCTGGTGTGGTTAGATTCCAGACTTCGTAATTATGACAAACAGAAAAGTTGTTAACGTGATAATCGAAAAGAGTCAAGACGTTTAGCTGGAGGAATTTTCTATAGGTTACTGTCACGTTTTGGTGATCGCTTTCTGGCAAATTCAGACCTGGGCAGGCAGACCATGTAAATTGGTCTGGCAGTGCCGGACATCAGAAAATGCCTGCATTTGGAGTTCACTGTATGTCATGACTGCGAAGAAAGCGAAAATCGGAAAACAAAGTTTCTTAAAAACGAAAATCGCTGTGGAGAGGTGAAAAGTAGAGCACTAAGGTTGTTTTAAGTGCTGACCACAATGGTACTAGAGAAGAAAAACGAAAATCGCTGTGGAGAGGTGAAAAGTAGAGCACTAAGGTTGTTTTAAGTGCTGACCACAATGGTACTAGAGAAGAAATTCCACCATCGAGAGAAAGTCGAGACTGGGAAAGTTGGGGAGGGAGGGGGTTTCCTATAAAATGAAACGCACTGCGTATTGATATTCCATCCCTAGAATGGTCGAGGAGAAAATGCAAGCTTTTCGGCTCCCTTCCACTGCTTCATCACAGTCTTCTTAGCCGTTGGAATTCGACCCCACCCTTCTAATCATACTGATTCCTGCATGTCCGCTTTCTTATTCATTCGGCCACCCTAATTACGTGCGAATTTGCCCAGAAGCACAAAAATATCCGTAACTTTTCTGAAGCCTCCAATTGTCGAAGAAGAACCACCGAGGGGAAGAAAAGGCTACTTTTGGTGAATGAATAACTATGAATAGCCTTCGGCTCGCCCGGTAATTATAGCCTGATCGTACGGCTAACGCCGGACTCCCAGGCTTCTTTCCTTGCTCGCTTCGCTCGCGTTGCCTCTATATGACATCATCCTTACAGCACGCCGATCATTCTACATTTGTCAAAACTCCCGTTTTTCGCAACCTCATGCTCTGTAGATCCGAAGCTGTGCAACAGTAGGGTGTCGTCTTTCAACTTTGTACAGGACCTTTGGACCTGGCTGCAAGTGCTTCTCCTCTTTTTTTAGCGCCGACGCACCCTCATCACACATTTGGATCCGACTTTAGGTGCTTTTCCACTTTTGGACTCCGGCGCACTTACATCACATCGCTGGACCCGTCCCCCCGGGCGTTTCCCCACTTTGGACTCCAGCGAACCCTTATCGCACCGCTCGGCCCGAATCGGAACATTTCCTCACTTATGAACGCCGGTGCACCGTTGTCACACTGTTGGACCCGTCCTCAGGCGTTTCCCCACATTTGAGTGCCGACGCACCCTTATCACACCGTGGGACCCAACTCCATTCATCCTTCCTGTCTCCCGCTCTTCTGTTTCCTTGTGTAGCTTGTCTCTGAAACATACCCACCCGCATCTTATCTTGCATATGACCTGATTAACAGAGAACAACCTTGAGCAACCACTCGAGAGAAAGATCATGGAAGCTCGAGAAATAAAGCGGCACAATCCAGAGATTAATAGTAGGGATGAACTGGCTGAGGCTCTAAGACTCATCGCTTGACTACGACCGCTCCACTAGTCTGGGTGTCATAGTTGTTTACTGTACTTATCATTGTCGAGATTGTTTGTCGCGATATGTACTGCACTACTATTTTTCGCCCTCTTACCATAGTGATCGGTTCGTTTCGCATGTAGATGACTGTTATGTGTAGGAATATTGTAGTTTATTGTATTAAGGTCTGAGGAAGGCGCTAAGCGCCGAAAGCTCACTGAATAAATACTAACAACGAAGCTCTCATCGTTTGCTGATCAAGACATAACAGAGAACAATAAACATCAAGAATCATTCATTTTCGTCGTGGTGTAAACAACTGTAGGTCCGCTAAGCAAATGAACATGATAAAAAGGTGATCAAAACACCTGTCAATTGAGGTAAAAATGAAAATTTGCACGCTTTTCGTACATAACTCGACACGCTGAACATCGTGATGTAGTTAGTTTTTTTCCTATAATGGCTGGTTCTCTTGAACACACAAACAGACAAAAAATGCCAATTAAGTAAAGTGTAGATTCCTTCAGCTCGTGATATCATTCGCTGTCATGCCCTCGGCTAGCTCGATGCTTCATGCATTGCTCCCGGTCGCTCGGTGCTTCATGTAAATCCCTCGGCTCGCCCGTAGCAGGTCACTCCCACAAACTTAGTAGCTAAGGTGGCCCGTGCTGGTATTCACGAACGCGCTNCAAAGAACGATATGATGCTCTTCGTGTCTCTCGAACGGACAGAACGCATTGGACCACCCTGGCACGTGAGAGGGACAAATGGAACGATTGCTGGCGCCCGCTCGGTTTACCCGACGATCAACGGGAGTCAAGGTGATCAAGGTGATCCTGTGCTGGTATTCATGAACGCGCGGGAGCGGGAAGGGGCGTGGTCTTTACCCGCTGCCGCTGGTTCCCGGCGGGAACCTTCCCAGTCACCCGTACGGGTAAATTTTGTATTCATGAAAGACCAGGAAGCGGGAAGACCGCAACGCGTGCACTAGTACTCTAATTAGGGCGCGCTTTGGCATATGAAAGGCGCGAAGTCAGGAATTTTGAATGTTTTGAGGAAGAATCCGAGCGGAAACTACTCTTTTCCATATTTCTTCAACATTATGTGCAATATAAGTGGATTAGTATCATCGGTTCATCATCGAAATACAGCCTAGCCTAGAATTTAGTTTAGATTCCAGTTTTTTTTTTGCGGATGACTGCGATAATGATTATCAAAATGCTACAATTTAAGTATCATACAAAGATTCAATGTATGCAGAAGCGACAACCCCTGAAATCATGTACAGTTCTCACGATATGTGAATGGAGTAGTCGTTTTGAGAGCTAAATGGAACTTCGGTGTGTCAAAACTTCCGAAATTTTCAGGAACTTGTTGAAGATGTAGTTGAGGGGAAGAGGTTCCCGCGCTCCGATGGACGGGTAAACGGGAACCTCGAGGGCGGAAAGAAAATATCGTTAGCGGCGAAGTTACACACATTACTAAGAAAATAAAACATTGTTCAAGCACTATTGAAAGAAATGAGGTCAGAATGAAAATAGTATCCAATTATCAATGTGAGACGAAAGAAAAAACCCTTTGGAATTTTGGTAAGGCAATATACTGCCTAGATTCACTAATGGAAAACAATAATGGCTAAAAATGCGACGAATTTCCATCGACGGGTAGAGCTTCCCGAGGTCTAGAGGGTCGGGTAAACGGGAACCTTCCCGTCCACCCGCCGGGTAGGCCGGGAAGGTACCCGCCGGTTTCACGAATACAAACATTTTGCCCGCAAAACTCGTCCACCCGGCGGGAAGGCTAAAACCTTCCCGGCGACGTTCATGAATACCAGCCCAGCTGACGTTTGACAGTTGACGATCATCGACGCAATCCGAAATGGATGAGTGCTTCAAAATCCTCAATCAACATCAAGAGAAACCCCTCACGATGGTTGGCTCCCGTACCTGAACACCCAGCTTATGCTTTGCAATGGTGTGATCCGTGTGAAGTGTTACCGAAAGGATAGTTCGAAGAATATTATCGTACATGCTGCGTCTGCGCATCCGATTGCTGTTAAACGAGCTGTTATTCACAACATGCTCAAAACGGCTACAAGTGTTTGCAGCGGCGAAGTGGAACGACATGAGTCTCTAAATCTGGCCTCCAATATATTGTACAGCAACGGCTATAAAGCAAAACCAAGAACGAGAAAGCCACGCACCCCCAATTCAGCTAAGGAACGTGGCACAAAGCTTCTGTTATGCCTGCCCTTCATTTCCGATAGGATAAGTACCGCCATCAGGCAATGTCTAAATCGAGCCCAGCTGCATGATGATGTTGCTCTGGTTAACATCCCCAACGAGAACATCAAACGTCAGCTGATCCGTAACAGACTTTATGACAAAGCCAGCGTCTCAAGTAACTGCGTGATTTGTCCTTACGGAAAAGTAGGAGACTGTGGTAAAACAGGAGTAATTTACGAAATCGAATGCTTGGTTTGTCATGCACGATATATAGGAGAGACCGGTCGACCACTGTATGTACGCGTTAATGAACATCTGGCTAGTAAAAAACGGGAGAGTTTAATAACACCTTTGGGAAAGCATAGAAGAGAAGATCATGGTGGAAACGACTTTGCCGTGAAATGTAGGATTTTGGCGTACGAACAGCAGACATCTGTTAGAAAGACCCTCGAAGCGTGTTGGATCTCTGCCCGAAATCCTCGAATGAACAGCAGAAATGAGCATTTGGCGATTGCCAGAGATCTCATGCCTTTTCTGCCCCTATGCGAGCTATAAGATCAGCAAAGATACTCATGCTTGGCTAACAACACCAGTAAAGCTGAGTATACTGTATTCGCTGACTACTAGCGGTCTGTTGCTGCCTGAGCGGGATAACATCACCGCTGTGATCGTGGAGCAGTTGGGGAGCGTTACCTTTAGCTAAGAATCTCACAGTGATCTAGTCAATACGAACTGAACGCACTGGGAAAGGAGGTGTTTGGTGGATTAGCTCATAAATTAAGAACACTTTGTGCCACTTTCAGGCTTCTGAAAACGACGGAAAGTCGAAACGTTGGCCAAAATTAAGTGTTTCATTAACAACCTGTGTGGCAAAGCATCGTACATCAATATCATTCGTCAGCAATGCCCAGGTTTCATAAAGAGGAAACATGGAACTTGCTGTGCAGTTGAATACGGCGTAGTCGTGTTGTTATCCTCGCTGATGCATTTTCGAGGTTCTGAATGAATAGCAAATGAAGTGCGGTTGTTAAACTACGAGGTGCGGAGAGGGGTTTCTGCCCCATCCTGAGTTTGCGGCAGTTTGCGCTCATTCACAAACGCATCGTGGGCCGATAGGCCAATTTTCTTGCTGCGGCGAAGTCAACGTGGCAACGTGATGAAAACCTTTTCCCAGTATCCGGCTGACTTGCTATATCCGGGTCTTCGTGATCGTTAAAATAAGTTCTGCTTGTGATAAAGACACATGCCTCGCAAATTTCACCGTTGGACACCACAACACACCACAAGTTTACGAGGCGAACCGTTTACCTCACACTTGGATAATTAAACCCACTATATAGTACAATAATATGAATAGTACAACACAAGAAAAAAACGAAACGATACAAGCGAAAATGGGTTATAAAATAAAGCAACATAAGATAAGTGAATTCAAAGCTAAGTGAATACAAGAAAGATACGAAATAGGATTCTATGGGGTTGAGATTTTAGGGCGCAAAGGATAGAAGACGCCTAATTTTGAGGTGAATAGAAGGCGCCTAATCTTAAGGTGCTCAATAAGTTAAGATCAGATGAAGGCGCTTCAGAGGCTAAAGGCGCAATGATGCACAAGTAAAAGCCGTCCTGAAGGGACCAGCCGGCTTCTATTTATGCGTTGACGGCCAGCTGCGCGCCTCTCTTTTCAGTTATGACTTTTCCTTCAGCGCGCTTTTCCCCCTCAGCTGGCCGAAGCTGATTTCTTTGCCTGACACTGAACTTGTCGAATCGCATGAGAAAAGCTGTAGTCGTTCAGGTCCAGTCCAACCGACCCCTTCTGGTTCACCATTCTACAGAAAAATGCAAAAATCGGACCTTACACTGATTCAGATATTTTATTGAGCTGATATCCAAAGAATGGGTATCAACTACATCGATTTCCTCGGTGACATATTTTTGTAGCCTCGTCACCAAGGCGCTTGTAATAACCGCCCAAATTATTAGAGGAGATAACAAATAGGCAATAGAAGTATAGAGATGAAGTTATTCAAATATTCACTCACTAGCGGCTATCAGCGAATAAAACACCTTGGTGCGAGGTCGATTTCCTGGTTCCGCTAGAATTCCATATGCAAATGTGCAAATAAACGACATCGCCATTTCACTATGTAGTGTTAGTGGTTTTTTCCCAGACATGCTCGTGGACAAGCATCAACGTTGTACAAATGATTTATTAACTGCGATAAAAATTCAGACACAGAAGGTCGCAAAGAACAAACACAACTAATGGAGTAAGTCAAGGATCACAAGTGTCACGAATGATGACGAGTCACGTGTTTGAACCACATCCCGAAACCATAGGTGCTATAAGGGTGAGAATGCCCCTTCCAAAGTGAAGGGGGTCAACAGCCAAAAGTGAAGGATGTTGACGTGGGTGGGGGCTGGAGTGCAACTATATGCAATGCGCAATCAGTTCGATCAACAGGAAGCGTGAAAGTTGAAAATTCAAAATTTTCAAAAAGTTTTCGAAATTCTTTTCATTTTAGAGATGAAACGCAACTGAAGTGCAATCACGCCGTCGCGATTTGAAGAGACGCACCCATAGTGAACAGAAGAAAGTAAAGAAATGACAGCGTCATTGTGGGAAAACTGAATAAGTTAGGCAATAAAAGAGTAATGCATAGTTGCATATGTGAAGAAATGTGAAAGGACTCTCTGATTCACAAGTTGTAGTGGTGCGCATAATGTACAAAAGAGCGCACAATGTTACCACCTGTGCGAATCAGAGGAAGATGTGCGAAATTCCGGATGAAGAAGAGTGAATTGAATATTAATGAAGGGTATGTTGTTAAACCTTTAACCCAGTAGAGTTTACATATTACACGTGCAAGACCATAGGTAGCATGTCTTTGCAGAAATCATTGACTTAGAATTACATGTACGTTTTAGTTATTTTTGCTTATAAATACTTTGTTTGGAAACGAAACTTTGTCATGTACAAACGTAGAACTAAGTGGAGTTGGCGCGCGCGTTCCGCTGCCAGCTGCGTGTTGTACCGCATTCGGCCTGCCGAGATCTTGCTACTAGGATGGCAGGAACAAAGAATATCATCCTCTTCTGCGACCACTGGCTATAAAAAAAAGTTTCCCAAACGGTATGCGCTCAGTGGATTTCTGCATTCGCGCCACTCCCGCACGCGACCGCATTCCATCTAGCCGGCTGTTGCATTGGGCCATGTTTCAACCGAGCCTCACTCGGTAATAATTAATATGGAAAGTTTTATGAAAGAAACTCAAAGGCAATACTCCACGACAGTTCGCAATGGTTTTTCTTCACTCTGTGTAGCGTGTACCAGTTAATATCAGAATGGCAAGCAAAGAATGGAACTGACAGAACGATGAAAAACGCCATGGATTCGGTGTTCTTGAAAAGTTTCTCTGTTTGACAGGGAAGCTGATAAGTATGTACATGTAAAGAAAGTAGAAGGAATGCGCTTTTTGCTCATATATAGATGTATGAGGAAACTTTTTCCTGGTTGAAAAGGAGGGGAGGGGAGGGTGAGCCGGAAAAATGGAGCATTTTTGAGCCTATTGTCAGACAGTTAAGGAAATAGCATGCGTTTCGGAGAGAGGTACGCACATGGGTCGAGAATGGCTTAAGAAACGTTCTCAATCCTCCCTTAGTCGGAAACCAACTCGCAACCACATAAAACGGAATGCTGCTTATCAGTTGGAGAATTGGGAGAGAAAAACATCCATCCCCTTCATTCTTTGCTTTCGTTTCCAAATAAAGTTGTTATAGGCAAAAATAGTCGTAAAGGACGTGAAAATTCACCGTCGAGCTTTCGTATGTGGGCGAGAAGGAAACTTGCTCAGTTGCGTGCGTATAAGTGGAAGAGCCCATGGAGATGTACTGAGGAGTATCGTTAGTTGCGTTTGCGGTTGTTGGTTGGTTCCACGTTTGAAGGCAGTATCTTGGAGCATCTGTAGGGTTGTGCACTGGCTCCGCCCGAGGTCAATCGATCAGTGAAGCCTATGCTCTATGAATGAGCAGGAGCACTGATCTATGATGATTATGTACAAACTAACAGATGCGGATGTTGATTTAGGACTCATAAACCTGTAATTGTTGACTCCTGTGGAACAACAACAATGCATGGATTCCATATTTTGCGAGAGTGTCGGCAGAAAACGTGGGCAATGTTTGCATAAACAGTAAGACGAAGAAGCTTATTGTTAGTGGATCATTGTTAGTGGATCCGTAGTCCTCGCGTGGTGACTCGCATCGCTTGTCTGCACCTCGTTTCTCTCAAGAATCCAGCTCAGTAGGAAAATGAACAGTTGAGAATTGAAGTCAATAAAAAGAGTTGAATTCGTCTAGCAATCAATTCATATGACGCTAGGTGAGTGGACTTATATGTCGCGTTTGGCCTCTGCTTCATCCTCATCCAAAAGTGAAAGGTAAAACTGGGTATAAAAGTGATTTGGATTGAAAGTGGACTTGAACTTCGGTTTCTCTCGCAAACGACTTCTTGCAGGGCCCCCTGTTGCCCCTGGATAATCAGGAAGTATGTATCCTTTATAGTTCCTCATTTTGGGATACATAAGGAACTCATACGGTGAGATTTCTCCTGGTCCACTGATTGCTATCCTGAAAATAATAATTCCGTGGCGTAGCAGCAAAAAAGGGAAATAGCGAATGCGATGTATTAGGAAACATTAAAGAACGATGTACCACCATTCGCTCTCAAAATTGAACAAGTCTTACGGCATTTCACTGCAAACGCACTGGTCAACAGTTTAACTGAACTGTGCCGTTTGATATATGTATACGGTTTTAAAATATCCTTGCCTCACGCTGCACCGTCCGTCAGTTGAGCCACGTCGCACAACGTATGATAACGCACCCGTTCGTAGTTCTTGACACACAACGGGAACACATAAGCTGCTCTCATTTATAACCCGCATGAACACATGCATGAATATACAACATAAACGTCACGGGGAGAATTCACACAAACCAGTTACTAAGGGTCACAACAAGCACAAAGTCTGCCGACGTATGGACTGAGCAAGGTAGTGAAAACAGGTGCTCAACGCCTCGTGAAGCGCTTACCGACAAAATCAATCGATCAAAAGACAGCAGATGCGAAGTTTTGCGGAATTGGGGTATGGAGATGCACACATACTGAGGAGAAGAAAGTGGGCAAAAGTGACAGCGTCACTGTGAATAAGGTGAATAAATGAGTAAATAAAAGAGTAAGGCATAGTTGTTTACCTGAGGAAATGTGAAAGAATTCAGCGAGTCAGAAGTCGTAGTGGTGCGCGCAGTAGAGTAGCGTGCAATGTCATCACTGGAACAAATAGGAAAACGACAAGCGAAATCCTGGGTGAACGAGAATGGGTTGAATATCACTGAAGAATATGCAGAATGTGTTTGGAACGACGAGTCCGCCCATGCGGTCGGAGATCCACAGGCCATGTAGCCCACGGTACAGCCAAATAAATGCCGCAAAGGTAACGGTGAAACGTGTTATGCAGATTAGAGGTGATGACGTGGAGTGCTGGTAAGCGTGACAGCCTCTGGATTCCCACCGTTTGGGCGGCCACGTTTTTTTCTCTCGGATATACAGTAGTTAAACCCTCGACCTAGTAGAGTTGATAGGTCACAAGCGCAAGGCCATAGGTAACATGCCCGAGGAGGAATCATTGAACTACAATTGCGTAATTTATTGCTTTCACGTATTACACTGCAGCACAATTTTGGAGAACGATGTACTTAAAATACTTGAAAAAGATGTATTACCATAATTGTCGCTAGAACTGAGCAAATCTTACGATGAATTACTACAAACGGACTGGTAAACGGTCTCACCAAATTATATGATAAGTCATCGTACGATGCTCCAGGATGCTCTAAGGTAATGCGCTCAAATCTGGAACCCGCCTTTCCATACACAATAAACGATAGTCTTCAGTACATCTTCATGAAATCATCCACTTATACGCAAACTGACAGCATTTCTTCTCGCCCACATATGAAAAATTGGTACTGGAATTGCACTTACTTTTTGATTATTTTTGCTTATAACAACTCTATTTGGGAAGAAAACCACGGGGGTGAGGGGCATCTATGTTCTTCCACTCCTCCAACTGATAAGTAACATCCTGTTTCAAGCGGTTGCATGTTAGCTTCTGATGACGGTAGGAGGTGAGTACCTCTCTCCAAACGCATGCTATTTCCTTAACTGTCTGACAGTAGGCCCAAGAATGCCCCATTCTTCCAGCTCACCCTTCCCCTCCCTTCTCTTTCAACCAGAAAAGAATTTCCCCACTCTCTCAACGTGTACAATGCTTACCAGTTTCTCCGACGAACAGAGAGAAATCTTGTTTGAATGGACCGAATTTCGAGTCAGTGCTGATATGAAAAATTGACATCACTATAAGATTCATGTTTTCGTGATATTGATTAATCAGAAAAGAACAAAGTTCGAATTATTCGATTGACTCGATGTCGACATTTCGATGTCGAGTCAAACGTCCACATGCTATGTTCCCCCTACCCTGATATGTTCAAAGATTTCTCCTCAAACATGCTCCCTATGGCGTCCCATTTGCAAACTATAAACTCCACTAAGCTCTAACTATATACCTTTTACTGCTATCCATTTCATTTTCATTCATACAGAATTTTCGATCTCCTTTTCTTTTCTGCGACAGTAGTCACATTGCGCGTTCTATCCAACACTTCTTGCAACACTGCGACTCCCCTGATTCGATGAGATTTTCGCACTCATTCACTCGCAAAACTATCTATTACTCCCTTGTCTACGTTTGGAAACACTGCACGCGGCGAGCCGGCGGCCCTGCAAGGTGTAAGAAAAAAAAACAGTCGCACAAAGTCGCGACAGTCGATCTGCGGTTCATTGGCTCAGGTTGAGTTCCGAGCATGGCTGACCGCATCAATGAAAATAGCGCTTTATAATCACCTGGTAGCAACCTACTCTCACAAACGTACTCGGCTAGAAGCTAAGATCTCGCTTTCGTTCTTTTCGTCTCCCTTTACAAAGTTCTTAGCTGAGCGCCAGTTCCTCCACCGCATAAAAGATTAATATTGACATGGTTTCGATGACGCAGCATGAGTGGAACGGAACACGACATGAATGATGGTACAGTCGATGAGATTACAGAACCACACAACATCGATACGCGACGGTAATCAACAATGGTAACAGCTAAGATGGCATTGTATTATATTCTGATAAACGGTTTGCAAGTGGTGCACGGTATCGGGGAAGGACCTCGTGATCCTAACGAATTGGCAGCATAATCTACGACAATAACGAACAACACGACGCGAGAGCACAGTAGAACCCGATTGTCCGACGTGACAGCACAGCGGCGACTGACTGCGAAAGTCGGCCATGACGGCGTCTTATTGCACGCGACAACGGCGTGGGAATCGCAAGCCAATGCGTGATCCTCGCCACAGGATACAGCCGTGCAGGACACTCCAAATTCATGTCATGTAAGGAAATTATAAAAGACGTGACGACACAAGCGGTGATGGTCCTGAGGGAGGGCCTGCGTCTCCAATGCTTGGTGGAGGCGTTGGAATCAGCGAACTCAGAAATAACCAAGGCGGTTGATGTAGCCAAGATATGGCTATGAGGATTTACTGTGGAAGACAAGCCAGTGAGACTGTAATGGCGGAGACTGACTTTTGGAAGAGTCGCGTTGTGCAACACCGATAAAACCTTTGTACAGTTGCATAGGCTTCACAGTATCCAGAGAGGGAGTGGCGCGACAACGATTGGCGACGGAGCAGTGAGCGATCAGTACGTAACATTAAATCGGCAGAGTGTGAGTTGAGAATACATGTGTTTCAGTTGTGCAGAAAAAATTGCAGTGTCTTGTTCGTACTTTTATGCAACTGATGTGATTGTTTCAATTTGAAAAAATATAATCTTCGAGAGGATCCTCCCATCCACTATCGATTTGTTGACGAACGGAACTTCCTTACTGTTTCCACAGTTTGTATCTGAACGGAGTGTTTCTTGTGCAGATTCCGCAAACTCCCATAGTACAGAGCGTTTGTGGTGCAAATACGACTCTTCCGCATGTGTGTCAAACCGCAGCAGACTCCAAAACTCCTATCTGAACAGAGCGTTTCCGGCGCAGATATGACATACTGTTTGTGTTCCTTTAGCGGAACAGATACAAATTGCAGTTAAAAAGTAACGAATAAACAGTCCCCGAATCAGCAGCAGAATACGAAAGAGAAATGTTGTTCGATGAGAAATACAGCTGACAGCTAGCACAAAAACGTGCAGTGCACGCGCAAAGTGCATTTCGGCGATCGATTTGAGGAACGATGGAACAAGCACCAGGAGTGCACGTTTATTGAATAGCAATCGTGCATATGAAATTTCTTTATGTAAAACAATAGATTTCTCTAGTTTCTAAAATGAACATACCGGAGGAAAGGTGGTTAGAAGATGACAGCAGCGTATGAAATTGAAATGAAGGTAAATGAGAGTAGAAACCAACAAAACCAGGCATGTTTTCTAGGCTATAGCAAGAATAATTAAAATGATATGTCCTGGGCTGTGCTGAATAGGATCGCCAAGTCAGTATCTCGCAAGGTAACGAAGAGTTATCCCTCTTTGTCTACCTCATCTCTATTGGTAGGTGCTCAGCTTCAATTCTGGCTAGCTCCACTGGACAACGCTTAAACGTAGAGAAAAAAGAGTAGGAAAACAAGAAGAAATGTCCAGGGATGGTGCCCAGAAAACTTGAATACATCTGAATAAACGGATATTTCTTTTTCATAGCAGAGAAGTGCAAAGACTTGCACTTTCTTCCCTTAAGTTCAGCTACTTTTCACCGCTCAAAAAACACAAGCTCATTCCTGCAACGAAATCGCCTGGTCTTTTGAGATCTCATCACGTATCAAGCACAAATAGCGAGCAGCCTAACAGCTAAGAGAAATTCTGCCTTTAAGAGCGCTCCCTTCTTAGAAATTACTCAGTGACGTGAAGATATAGGAATAAACGAATAATTGTTAACGATAAATGCTGACGATGGCATGCACGACTAATGCTTCCAACTAATTCCAGACAATTGTGGGAATTCAGTCACAACACCAAATGAAACATCATAGGAGTGAATGAATAATATTAAGAGATGAGAAATTGCCAACGTATCTAAAGATTAGAATCGTGTTCGTGCTTTAAAATAGGTCAGATCCGAAAAAGTGTGGCAACATTCTGCGTTAGTAGATAAAGTGTATGGAGAGGAATACTAGGACACAGAAAAGAACTCATTAACGCCAAAATTACAGCAGAAAACTAGAAAACACCACTCTGCACAAGAAAATATCTGATTCCAACCCTTGGGCGTAGTCGAGCAATGTTTACAGGCGACCAGCCACACCCACGAGGCCCACCCACCGAGATGGAGCGAACATGAGCATTCGAATAGTGGCGAGCATTGTAATGAATGACCATGCAGCCGTGAAATAATGATGAGCAATAGTGAAACACGAGTAGAATGTGGACATAGCAATAATTGGCGATGCTCAGATCAGCTTATTACAAGTTTATTCTAGCGAGCTATTTTGTTTCTTTTTATTCCAAAATTCAAATTTAAACGAGTTATCGAGTGTGGTATTTCTTTCCTTTTTAATAGAAAATTCAAACTCAAAACGCGTGATCGCATGCGAGGGGATGATAAACTTTTGGAATCGTTCCTGAAAGGTTTAAAAGCATTAACGTGAACGAGATTTTTCATGAATAAAGACGGGATGGTAGTGGGATTCTTGGTCTCAGAGAAATCTCGCTGATTATTTTGCGGAATTCTGGAAACGCCAACGTGTGACAGGGAAAGTATTCTTCCAGAAGAATTTTTGAATCTTCAATCTCGTGACCAAAACGAAGCAGATTAACTGGATACCAAGCGTCCTTATAAGCACACGGTGTGTAATGGATCTTGAAAAATTCTACTTTTCGCAATTTATATCTTCTGCTGATTGCTGCTACCAGAGAATGCTCTTCGTTTGCAGTAGCTTAGTCTTCTTCCCTGGGCCATCGATCATTCAGATTACCCAGGGTGAACGGGTTTACACCATGTAAATTTATCCATCGTTAGTATGGGCGTCGACAAGTTTTACCTGGGTAATCCCAATGGTGCATTGAGACCACCATCCCATAAAAAATGTTGAAATCTCACCTTTCAATGGTTTTCGCTCAGTTAGAGTTTGTTTGCATTAATTTTCCTAAGCGAAAAAAATTCATACTACCCTTTGAAAAAAAAGACCCACTCCCCATCGCTTCTCTTACACTAGCGCCCCTACGGGACGCTAGGAAGTGGGGTGTGGCAGCCACTCGAAGTTTGTGCTAAGTAATCACACTTTTGGAGACCTTAGAAAATAAGGAAACAAGCGGAAATCATTAACTGTGCCCAAACACAGAACCTCACCTATGAAATGCGTATACTATTCTGGCACCCTAGCTACCGTTCTGCTATTCTGGCAGCCTAGCGAACGTCGAGCTCACTACCTTGATTATAGCTCTGATCAAAAATTCTTCATCACATATCGTCATGTGAATTACTCCCCGGTGTAATGCCCTCCCGTTCTTTATCACAGCATTTATTTACTATGTCTGGACGTTTCCCACACTGTTGAGCTGGAGCGCACTGGTACTCCTTCGACAAACCCGTTGCATGATCTTTTATACGCTATTGAGCTGCGGCGCACCCTCCTTAGCCAAGGTTTTATCACAATGCTGAGCGCTGACTAATTTTCTCCATCGGTGGACCCACATCCTTGGGGTTTCCACAATAATAGGACCAAGACATCTTTTTGTATCGATGGAATAATATCTTTGGCGCTCTTCACACTACTACCCGCCAGCACAACCTTCCTCCATTGGTGATCTCGTATCTCAGTGTTTCTTGCAGCACTGGGTGCTGGCGCACCCTTCGCACCATGGGACCGATTTCCTGGCATTTTCAACGCTGATGAGACCCTGTACACCATCGGTGTACACACACCCTTTGTAGATCTCGAGTGCAATAAAAGAAAGTTAAGGAGTGTTCAGAAAAGGTGGTGCCGCTACTCAGCGGCCTCGGTGTTGCAGATCTCCTCTCCCGGCCACCTACATCGTGGAGCTGACGTG
>JARK01001502.1:416405-436700 GCA_000688135.1 Ancylostoma ceylanicum | reverse complement strand
TTCGCCTCACCCTCCAACACGCTCTATCACGCTCTATGGGCGGAGCCCATGATGAAAGAATGCGATCACGTGCCGCCCCCCACGTCTGCGCTCTAGAAAATTTTGTTGCACTACCAGGATTTATATAAGAGGATTTCAGTTGGGCGCGTGTGGAACAGTGGTAAGAGGCTCGCTGAGCACGTACACGGTCGATGGTTCGATCCCGCCCGTGGCCAACCAAGCCATCCATCCCCCGGGGTCGGTAAATTGGTACCAGAGGAGTCTGGGAGGAGGAAGCACTGACTTAGTGCATCGGCTGCCCTTCGCAAGTCACTGTATAGGGCACATACGCATTCAATGCCTCTACGATGCCCAGATGAAGTGGAATGCGTGGAGCATCCCATATGACGGGATTGATCAACGCCGACCACTTTATCCTTCTATCCACATTTCCTTCACGAATGCCCCATTCCAAACTATTCCTACTACAGAAAATGTGCGTCCACCTATATGAACTATTGTATGTGTTCCGCCAAATTTTCTAGAGAAGGAAGTAACATCTGCAGAATTCAGATCAAGCGATTTTTTCGTCTAAAACTGATAAATATCGTCCCTAAAACTACTCATCTTACTACGAAAGACGGTACCCACATGCAAATTTCTATTCATACTTTAAAGGCAGCACCCACGAAGAAATTTGCCACTCAGATTTTAGCATGATCTTGGGTTTTTGACTATAGGGCAATTTATACCAGATGCGACTATCAAACGCAAGCATCCATTTGCAAAAGATTTGCTTTGAAGACCGGTCAATGCGGCATGAAATTCTCAATGAAAAAAAAACGCGCGGCCGTCGCTAGGCCGTAAACGCGTGCGACTGAGCTGCGACTACGATGCGACTAGCCCTTACTCTTCAACATATAGAGCATGCGCGTCAGTCGCACGCATCCAGTATGAATTGCCCTTACGGGGAGCACAGGAAAAGTAATCACTTGTATCGGAACTGATGCTGAAATGGTTCTTGGATGCTACCAATTTACTGCACTATAACAAGGTGGCCGAGTTGCGCGGATGAGCTAGGATGAGAACGTCGCGGATGAGAACGTCGACAACGCTGCCTCTGTTACCGACGAATTCCTTGGTGCAACTGGAAACTTGACTAATTTTGGAGCTTTTCTGAATGAGTACAAGCATCAACGAGAAGGAGAGAGAATGTTCGCTACAGAAACATACCTCAAGAAAAGAAACAGAGCGTATGGTTAGGAATAAAGAGCAAGGAAACAGGAATTCATACCATATTTAAAAATGGAAAATCCCGAGTAGAAGGGGGAATAATATCTCAGACATTCAGGCGTTTGGAGCGCCGGCGAACCCGCCCACTTTCAGCCGATGCAGGCTTCCAGCAGGTTAACCTGGCTGGAGCAGGAATACTTGCTGAAGGTGCGGATGGAGCAGCAAAACCTGCTGTGAGTGCGCATGACTCAGGACTTCAGCAGGTATTCCTGCAGCCTGTTTTTTTTCTTCATTGCCACGTGGCAGCCGAGGTGTATATAAGCCGGCAGACGGCTTTGGAAACTTAGTCTTGCTTCCGCTGCGGAGGAGAGCAGACGAGTCCTACGGGACTTGTCTGGCCAACTGAGGCCCGGTTGAAACCGTGGCCTAGTGTAACGAATGGCCAGACGAGATGCGTGGGATGCGGTCGCGTGCAGGTGCGGTGCGGGCGGGTAGATCCGTCTTGCCACAACCGTCCGGCTCGCTGACTGCTGGCTCTGGAAGCGCATACGCTTCCGGGGAACTCATTTTTGTAGCCATCGGTTGCTGTACGGGTCCGTTGTGTTTTTATCCTACATGAGAAGGTTAAAAACTGTTCCAATGCAATCGAACACAAGACTTAATCTGGACTAATACGTCTTTAGTCATGCTTGTTAGGCACCACTATTAAGGCGGCTAGTACTAGCGCTGCAGGTTAACCTGCCCGACTCCTGTCATCCCAGCGGCAGGTTAACCTGCCCGACTCCTGTCATACCAGCGGCAGGTTCACGGCAGGTCTCACGCAGGATAAAGCGCGACAAACGGCGGAATAGGCGCGACAACCCCGCCCACTTTTGCGTTCGTCCCGCAGGTGTCATGCCGCGAGAAACGCTGTAGGCCTGCGCGACAAACGCCTGAATGTCTGAGATGATCGATTAACGATTGAAAGGACGCGTATAAAGAGAAGCAGATCATTACAGTGTTAAACTTCCCGAAATTAGCATGAGCAACAAAGTTATCTTTGAAAAACTGACCGACAGTGGCAGAGAACAGCTGATTCGCACTCCGCTACAACTTGCCTGGGGATCCCCGTATCCCTTGTTCAACTTTTTATATCTCAAGAATGCGGATACGTTCGGTTGTGCAACTTGCGTAAAACTGCTGGACTATCTCTCAGACCCCAAAACATTCAAAATTTTTGGCATGGAAAATTATCGTGGGTGTTGCCTCTGAAAATTCGCTTATTTCGGATAAGTGTAATGATCACAGCAACGGTAAGCGCTCCTGAAGACTACTCAAAACTGCTCATTTAAGTCATACTCGGGGCCGCTCACCCTACTCGTGTATCCAGTCCCTAAAATCGCTGACCCGAGATTGCCCGCGAGCGCATATCAGGGCATGTATCATTGAGATTAGCAAGGGTGAATAATTTAATCCCACACAAATTGACTCGACGTTTACTCTGGGTAATCACAATGGGCCAGATATACGTAGATTACCTCGCTAGGTCAGGTGAAGTTAGCCTACTTGACTCATGGCGTAAGTGTAAATTTTTCGATGAACGCCAAAAAGGGTCAACTTTGGGGGTAACTGTGACTACCATGGGTAAACTCAAGGGTGAATACCACCCCAACTCACCACAATTCCAATGATATTATCTATGTGTTTTTGTACAGTTTTTATTCAACAGAAACTGTTAAAAAGCCATATAAGTAGCTGCGAATCCTGAAAGAAAAAAATTAAATTATCTTAGCTGCGCGCCACCGCTAGCGAAATTCGTTCGGAAAATATGGAGAACAGCACCGGACAGCAAGAAGGCACCAGTGCAAGCCCATATATCGATTCGATTAAGGATTTTCAGCGGGAAGCGAGACACTTCCAACGCCAGTGGTTGAGTCTAAAGTGGATCCTATCTAAAAGCAAGAAAATTCTACACAGTATATTACGTAGTAATTACAAAGCGTAACTACTCATATAGTAAGTGGCTCATGCAGTAAGTGCCAGATAAGGATCAGCAAAAATGAGAGATAATGACATGGATTTCTCCACGACTTCACTTATACAGCGAGACTTTTCCAATGCTATTGGAGCTTGGCACGCAGAATGTCGACG
The DNA here is from genome assembly GCA_000688135.1 of Ancylostoma ceylanicum. Lineage (NCBI taxonomy): Eukaryota > Metazoa > Nematoda > Chromadorea > Rhabditida > Ancylostomatidae > Ancylostoma > Ancylostoma ceylanicum. The sequence continues at coordinate 433,358 of JARK01001502.1, read as the reverse complement.
AATACGTTTCCAGACGCAATGTTATCAAAGCATTGGCAAGGCAGCATTAGTCTGCCACGGCGGTTCGCATGAGAACCGAAGAAGAAAAAAATGGGCTTCCCCACGGCTGGCAAAACAAATGCTAGGAACAAAAAAAAATCCCGACATCACGAAAAGATTCATAAGGGGTCCACACATTTGTCGTATAACATGTGCCAGCATATGACGCTGAACCAGGAACCGTTTTCCTTTCTAGAGCCACTTTCAATAACTGATGTGATATCCTTTAGCAAGAGCCATCTCTCGCGATTGCGATTTGTCGAGAGCTGCAACTTTTACTCTTCGGATACATTGTACCCAATAAAAATATCAGCTAGGATTATTTTATGTTGACTATTTGCCTGAATCTAGTTGAAATTTCAAAAAATTGCTGGCCTCGACATGATTTCACCACATTTTCCAGAGAAGTGTAACCCTTTTCGTGGATGCATCATTGGAAGGATGGGTAATTTCATACTTATGGGTACTACTACCAATGGGTATGAGATTATGAGATCCTGGGTGCATGTAAGGTTTACGCCGGGTTCCCTACCCCGAAAGAGAAAGCAAGTTGGAATGGCGGTGAAACATTAGCGAAGGGAACGTCTGTCGTGGCGGATCATCATAGATGACCATATTACCTCTACCTGGCGGGACCTGGCTACCCTGATGAGCTGCTGTTAGATTGGACTCGTTGACTGAATAATAAGAACATCGACCCTGATAAGATGACAACGACCCAATAGTCATCTTAGCCAAAATCGCTACGGTTTTTTTTTTCTAACTAGACTCAAAACTAGAAGAACAGAGAACCTCTTTTAATTTGGTGCCAACACCTGAACAAATTACACATTCACGTCGGCCATACATAGTAAAAGTATGGATTGGAGCCGATAAAGAAGTCACGAGAGAACTTAGATCACACCAACACACATTCTTCCTTCCTTAGCGTTTGTCCTGCTTTGATGCAGGGTCCGCTCACTGCACACCAACACACATATGCGGAAGAAATACAAAAAACAAAGAAGAAAACAAGGTTGCAAGAGGTGGATTGGACTCACATAATATAAGGATAAAACCAATAAAAGGCCAATCAAGAGAAAGCTTTAGCTAGTTCCAGAAAAAAAATGAAACAACATCACAAGAAATACATGATTCTTGTAAGGTTCTCCGCTTGGTTCCGTACTACGGGCGTAGGAACAATTGCGAGATCTCAAACGGCGAAGCCTTAGCTTGTCTCGAAAACGTTCGAACGTTGAGATAGGGACTGAACCCATTACTTGGAGGGCAGTGTCAAGCGGAAACAGACGTTGAAGAGGACTGGGTAAACTACTTTCACTGTGGTGGACCGGAGCCCAGGTGTCACAAAAAGATTCAGACTCTGTCAAGCAAAATTCAGCAAGTGAATTCTGCACGAGTTGACTGGAAACGGTTCATCCTTTCTTTTTGTCCAACACCCTCTTGTCCTTTTATCCTCCTTGTCCAAGTATCGAAATTTACTTCATCCATTAGCTCACTGATGATCGGCAATAATTGAAGGTCAAACGACACTTATCTTCGGCCGGGAAACGTGAGTGTGAAAGTGTAAATTTTGCCATATTTGGACGATGTTGCTCCGTTGGGTGCCATCAACCAATATTCAGAAGTGTCGTTATTAACTCCGGGATAATGGAAGTAGAAACTTAACCGGACGGTGTTCACGGTGTCCGGCATCAGTGAACAGTTCCGTGCAGCTTTATTAGATTTCGGATGTCGATCACACCGTTGCATGTTGAAGCTGCAAAGTTGTCCTTTTAGTATGTACATTTCCATCGAAGATTTTCGTACATTCCGATAAGATGAGAAGAGAGGATAGAAGAGAAAAAGGAGAAGACCACAGCAAGCCACTGGCTCACATAGCCGATCTGGCTTTGTCCATGAGCGTGATCCAAGCAAGGATATTTGCCAAGTGAGGCTTACATTTGGTTGGGAGATACAGGTGTCACTTTCGAGTGTCGAGGTTCGCCGCACAATGGTGCTCCATCGAGTCCCACCAGGCAGTGCCAATATTAATTTTGGAATAATAGAAGGACAAACTCAACCGGCGAACATTATTAAATTTGGCGCGATGCTCGCGACAGCAATGAACAGTTCCATGCATCATTATCAGATTTTGATAGTTGATCGTACAGTGGCACGTTCAAGCTGCGAGGATGTCCTTTTAGTACATTCTCCATGGATGATTAGTACAAAGAAGAAGTGAGCGGTTAGGTGAGAAATCAAGAAAAAAGCAGAGAGAACTATCCACTTTAATCGAGCTTCATGTGGGAGAGCGTGATGACAAGACCAGAAAAGTACAACTTGAAGGCCGGTGACTACATCATCTCCACTTCGCTGATGCCATCGTCCTCACACCATCAACAACTATCTAAGCAGAACGATATCTGAGCAACTTCGAGAACCCAACCAGATTTGACTAAATCTGAAGGAGACGTTCCCTAACCTCTTTGCAAGAACCACGTCCGACTATCCCAGCAGTACACAAACGTGCTGGGAGGAATCAACGTGGTGAATGACCTTATTCTAGAGCTGGGAATGCAGAAGCGAGCGGCTTGGGAAGCTTACAAGAACATCGAGGACGTAGTGAAGAAAGCGAGAAACGTCAGGCTTACGGGTCATGTTGTAGACGATGTTATCCAGGCAAAGAGGAATGTGTGTAGAAGGTTACCACATGGTTGTAAAAACAGTAACCTTCGCAAGATTTTTTTTCTCAATTTTGTGGTTTTTCGCTTCTCTCTATTGTACAAAGCGTAAATGATAGATGTGTTTGTAAGCACACTTTGCTCAAAAGAAGATAGTGAACAGAAGAGGTTGTCATATTCAACCGAGTTTTTGGGTGTAAAAATGTCACCTAATGTGAAGGAAATAAGCACAGCTACGAATACTTGGTAAGAAAATGAGAAAAGGCGAGATGGAATGAAAACTTCTGCATGAATCATATGTCGTATGGGTGCCGTGAATTCTGTTAGTGTTGCGAACAATATGAAACAGCAGGCGCTTTGTTTTTTTTTTCTCTAAAGAATCCCTTCAAAGCCAGGGTTCTGCACATGTTGGTCTTTGTATGTAGATTTTCAGATATATCCGAGAGGAATCACTGACCAACTTCTGTGCTGAAAATTCTTACAATGTTTCTAAGACTTTTTTCAGTGGTTCCAACACATAAACATGGGCTAACCAGGTGTAACTAAGGGGCGCTTTTGTAATCATTGTTTGAAAAAATGGCTTCCTTGCATTTTCCTTCAAAAAATTACCATTCTAGTGTTTTATTCTGGAAAAGGTCGTGACAGCTGTAAAATACGGAAACCTAACAAATGTGAGGGGTCCCATCATAGGTAAACGTATTCTAAAAGCAGTCTGCCACCACCATCCTGCCCTGAACGTCACACAGTTATCCAAGTCGTTTTCCTTGAAAAGTAGTCTCTTAGGAACGGGGACTGATTATCTCCATTTTAGTCAGTACGCAACCTCTCGGACCAAACTTGTACTTGACATTGATCCCAGAGCCAAGGCTAGGAGCTTATCAGAGCTCGTAAAGCAAATTGCAGCTCTCAGGTCAAGCCAACCTAGAGAATGACGCCAACCATCGTGAGTTCAGCCTATCCTCACCCGTGTTTGATCTTCGTCACCTTGAGTACCGGATCGTAGTTTGTCTACTTCCTAGTTCACACGCTCAGCCTCGCAAAAACGCTGTCCACATCACGCATGGGCTCATGCTGACAACACTGTATATTCGCAGTCAGAATGAAGCTGTTTCATGCTACGTTCTGTCTATTCTTCTTTACACGTGTTAGAACAGTAATGGCATTCCTAAAAAGTAGTACTGAAATCAGCTCTGGTAAGTGGATCTCTTACATTTCTGAATTTTTCCTTTTGATTTCTAAATAATTATCAACTTATAGTCCTCAAAATATTACGCCTACAAGGCTTCTGTTCTCAATTCTATTTAGAGAAGATCTGTTCTCTTCCTCCTAATCCTGGCTACGGCGACTGCAGCTCCGAGCCATCTATCAAATTCTATTTTGACGTCTACGATCTTAGGTCTGTTGACGTTTTCCCACGCATTTGCTTTCAAGTTGATTATAAGAATTCTACATCCAGATGCAAGAAGTTTCTTTTCCTGAATTGCAAAGGAAGCAATCAAAATCGATTTGACACTGAAGAAGAATGCATTCGAGTTTGTCATTATACAGGTAAAGTTGTATAGTAGCAGTGGGAAATTCCACGCCTTTACCATTACCAAATTCACCCGTTTCCTCAACGAAGCAAGTATGAAATATTGCACCTTTAACAGAAAAAAAACTAACGGAATTGCTTGCGTAATTTAAAATGACAGCGGACGTTGATTTCTACCACCCATGAGAAGCATGCCTTGACCCAGTTTTAATTCCAATCCAATAAAGCTAGTGACTGTGGTAATTCTTTAAGAAGCATAGATGGAGAGAGATTACAGTTTCCTTGTTTCGTAGCTCTTTTTGATCACCCGAAGAATTTCTGGGTGCCAGTTCCTTTTTTTTTTCTTACTCTGCTTACATTATGCCCACGCTGAAAAGCTGATGGACTCACTAAAAATATGTACAGAGTGTATTCCTTCTTACAGTTGGTGGCTTTATTTTTGACCACTGCGGACACTCTCAAATGCCAAAAACTAATCGATTATTGATTAATTTCCTAGAAAACCGATCTTTAGCTATTTTTCAGCATGTCGTCCTGGAGAGATAATAGCCCTTTCAAATGCTACCACACCAATCATTTGTGAGAAACCATCCCAATGCCCAGATGGTTACCGATGCTCCTACGATAAACTCTTCCGTCGACATGTTTGCTGTGGATACTCCAACTTAGGTCTCTCTACAGCAAATATCTTAAGGATTTTTTTCCTTTTTTTTTACCATTACATTGTTCACTGTCTTAAGAAAAGATGTGGTTTCCCTCAAATATTTCAAGAGTCAATTACGAACAGAAATTCGACGTGACCAAATTTTTTTTAATTTTGTAGATCGAACATGCCCAGAATCCTCAGTATCATATGCGTCTCCAACTCAGCACTCATCCCAGCGCTGTTCCCCATCGCCGACTACAGACCAATGTCCAGAGAATTTCATATGCCTGAAAAAGGAGAGGACTGGACACTGTTGCAAACCGCAACGAGGTTACTGCCCATCAGTTACCCTAACCTGATCAGATACTAACTGAATAGTTTGCAGATTACTGTCCTCTTGGACAGACACCATTGGATGAGACACTTTCCGGACATCCTAAGAAGTGTAACTTGATGCAGAGTCAGTTTGCATGTCCTGAGGGGTATGAGTGCATTACTCCCTATAGAGGGAACCCATGGGGATACTGCTGTTCTACAAGGATTGAAGGTTAGAATGTTCAGGAAAACTAACAGAAAATTAATGAAATATTGAAGAAAATTAACACGAGTGTTTGTGTTTAGCACGATGTTCGGACGGGAGCGATCCCTATTTGTATCCAGAGAACAATCAGCCACAGAAGTGCACCGTTGGAGTTACGACATGCAGGTGATGCGGGTTTTCTGCTCCGGAACTTTGATAACTTGGTAATTCCTTAGAGTATCGCAGCCTTCTGGCCATCTGCTGGTTTGAACAATCTTGGAGAAAAGCTGCGCATTTTCGATTTAAACATGTGCATATCAGATCCTGCACAATTTTTAGAACGTCAAACGTTATGAAATTTGGCATCGGATGTTTGTCACTTAACTGGGACTCATGGGTCATGGGTAAGCTCACCAAAGTTATCATGGTACGATGATAATTTTGATAAGCGTGGTGCCATCCCAGTTGTAGCTGGTCAGTCAAAAAATAAGGTGAGTAGAAGCTGTCCTAAAAGTAAAAATCTGGTTCAAATGCTCAATATCTCAGTGAAACCTAACTTTTAGTCACTCAGCCATTAGAGTAATAAGGACAGTTCAAGAGGCCACGAAAGAACATATCAATGCGTTAGAACCTAGGTTACCCCAGGGCCTGAATACATCACTGAAATTACCCAAGGTAAACGTGATGGCGCCAGTTTTAACTATGGGTATATATGTGTGGTGTTAACACTTTATCCTGAGCAATCTCAATGATGAATGTGGCCTCAAGAACCAATCGGCGAGGTTTGTGAATACGCTCTCCGCCACCTGTTTGGGCAGGTTAGAGTAGGGCGTGAAGGATAGGGCGAGATTTCAAGCAATGAAATTTGTGGATACGCAGACAATCAGAGCTCCATGTTGCATATTGTGCAGAGCGTGCTGTGGATCTCGGGGGTGCTAGAGCATCTGAGCGTCAACTATGATCAAATAGAGTCTCCTGTACATATTTTATAGATGAGATAAGATGGTACGACGATGCTAATTAAAGTAGAAGGCAATTAGAGACTGGGCATACATGTATGAGTGACAAATATGCTGAACTAAGAAAAAATTTGAAAATCGCTCAAAAAAGAAAACAAAGAAGATTGAATGTTCGTTCGGATCGGCTTATTCAAACGATTTGTTTACGTTTGGTGTGCCGGCGATCGATCAAAACAGTTCGAGTTTCTCATGAGAAGCGCCTGTGCTCTTTGTTAGCACCAGAGCGGTGGCTTGCTTCATGCGCGAACACATGGCACGGGCTCTTTCGTTCGCCTTGTCCTACCCTTCAAATGCAGGGGTCGATTTGAATTTCTCCACTGTGGAGCCCAAGGCGAAGATTTCTTGTAGGTCTACCACAGAATATCCATAAGTACTATTTATAAAATGACCAGAATATTCGAGTCGAATTTCGGATAACTCGAAACAACGACTACTTGAAAAAACCTCAAAAATCGAGTTGTTCTAAATACCGACTACAAAAAATAAAAATCTCATCGTGCCAAATGTCTAGCAGGAACTGAAGAAATCATTGCATACTTCCAAAGGCATTACAGCAGTAAGTGTGGCAAGGAGTGAACAATCAGTGGCGGACGCAAGGGTAGGGAGGAGCCTGGGAAAAGCTGAAGTCCCCGCCACTTTCGGGACAGCCGGAACTTCAAAAATAAAATTGTTAGAAGTGGATCATCATCCATCGACCTTCAAGATTAGGTGTTCAAAAATAGTCATAAACCTCAGGAGTTGAAAATAATTCAATACAAGATCTTTATCCTTTTTTTAAAGAGTACCCCTTTGCTTTAGCGAGTTCACTTTATTCTGCGGAGAGGGCAGTCCCACCTAATCTTCAAGCATCAAGAAGGTGGATTTTCTTGTAGAACTCAGCGAACTCGGCTAACTAGTGATTGTTGAAGGGGGGAGGGCTTCGTTCGCCACTGTGGACGATGGAAGGGTTTTCCTCGAGACGACCACAACCAGTAGTCACCATTTAGCATTGTCATATACCAGAAATAACCACTACATATTATACATATTGGGCAAACTTGTCCTTTTTACTATTGGAATTTATTAGGCGATTACAAGACCTAGTAGTGGTAATTGGTGCATATCCAGCTCCTATTCCATATTCCATGTCGTGTCAAACATTATGATACACTACTTCGTAATGTCTCTGTTCAGGGTCGGCTACAGTTGCCAAGGTCTTTGCAACTCAATTGTCGGATTCTGTTGTACGAAGAAGACGTCGCCATCTACTGATATCAGCAACAGTGGTGAGTACTGAAGGTTTCACCAGTCGTGTAGATGAAGTCGTGTGTCGGTCGTAGCTTTCACACACAGCCTATCAGCGCTCCTACCTTGTCGGAAACATAGGTTAAGGCTTTCATCGGGTTTCATAACCCAAACGTAGAGGAACGACAAGTTCCTAGTATTGCGAAATCCTAAGCAAACAGGGACATTAACTATTGTCGTGACACCGGGCTAAGTTTCTGTGGATTTTTTTCTGAAAATATTGGGGCCCTGAATGTGAAGATAGTGTTCATGGAGCGCTTTCACGGATTATAAATGCGACTTTGACCGATTTCTGCTCAAATCTACTGCGAACTCAAAACGGCCGTAGACATGGCGTGGGACCGCGAGTTCGCTGCCGTTGGCAGAAGCAGACAACCAGAGCCAGCATGCAGAGCCTCTGTGTCTCTGCCGCAGAACGCCGCGCCGCGGTGCCACCCTCTGTCTATGGCCGTTTGGAGTTCACCGTATGCTGCAAAATGTCGTTTGTGAGTGGTTCCACATGCATGACACACTACTGAATTTTTTCGAGATAACCATCCGTTCCGCCGTAAATTTGTTTTAAAACAATTTTCAGACACTACATCTGATGAACGCCCTTGGTATGAGAACGCCACCGCGCATCACGCCAACGATGGCTTAGTTACCAAAGGTGACTAGTAGTTCTTGGCATGGATGCATTATTGAGATCACCCAGGCTAACCGTGGCGACGCCCGTATTAGAGATGGGTAAATCTGTGTGGTGGTAACACTTCTACCCTGGGTAATCTCAATGAAGCACACGGCCTTTTATCTTTGCGATGACTCATATGATAATCAAACCCTAGATGATGACGACAGCAGAACTTCACCAGCACCAAGTGCTCTTGTGCATTCCTATGCGTACGACCTGATGACGGTGCTATCATGCCCGTACCAGCTGACTCCTTCTTACCTGATCGATTCGCAGATCATCATGGAATGCACAAAGACCGGCGAATTGAGAAACTCTTGCCCAGGTATCTCGCGCAGCGCTTTAAAAACTCTCTGGATACCACTGTTATTCCAGCGCCAGCCAGGTGCGTGAGGGCACCACGTGACGTCTTGAGACGCTCAATATGCTGCACTGGCTCGATGATCTCGTACAGAAGATCTCACATACTCCCATAATTACGTGATTTGTAATGTATACTTCAGCATGAAACAAAGAACGTTTTACTCTTTACTTGCTGAAACAGCAAACACTTCATCAGCTAAAACATAGCGCACCGTACTACATTATTAAGGCAGTGAATTCGGGGACGGTAAGAAGATAAAACATCAGACAAGCTGGAGAGTAATATAGCAAAGCGAGAACCCATAGAAATTAGGAAATAAAAGTCGGCAACAGGCGAGAACATGACTAGCGTAATCACAACAGACCCCTCCGTTTTTTTTTTTTTTTTTGACCGCAGAAAATCACTCGGAATGAAAGTTGAGAGTCGATTGGGCAGATTGTTAAGCTACATTGTGAAAACGAACACAAAATGGTCGTTACCAGAACTGAGCAAGGAAATATGAACATGTTAATTAAAGCTAAATTGCTAGAGATTTAGTCTAGGTATTTCAATTGTTAATTTTCTATCAGAGCTCATCATCTAAGGTTAGATGTTTGATCGAGAACGATGGCAAAGTTTCACCGCTTATTTCCAGATCTGCCTTACCTGGTATTCGTTTGCAACCAGAACTTGAGAACACCTCTTTACCTTCCGGGAAATACTAAAAGAGTGGGAATGAGTAAAAGAGATATAACTGAACATGGTGAAGGTCTAAAATCATCCCTGCTCACCTGCAGAGAACCAACAATCTTCCGCACTAGCTCATCATCTTTGGCCAAATCCTCCCTCCCTTGAGATTTCAGATAGAAAGCGGTGCAAGAATATATGTGGCGACGCTCCAGTGGAAGAAATGGCACAAAATGATCGATCAATTGGCTTTTGATCAGCTCACATAGTTTGAGACCACCTGGAAAATTACAGAATTTTTGAACAGAAAGATGTTTTGTTGTGATGGAGATCACAGTAGGTTCAATTGTTCATAGGTTGATCGGTACGGCGTGTAACGTTTTGATCTATGCGCGCGTTCCTGAGCGTATAAAAGGAGCACCCTCAACCACCGGGCAGATCTCGTCGTCCGGTCCGCCGCCGTCGCCACCGCCGCCGTCATCTCCCGCCGCCACCTGCCGCCTCACCGTCGCCGCCGCACCTACCACCACCACTCGCCTGTGTATTGCCACCTATTGTGGCATTATTCCTGTGAATAAAGTTCTGTAGCATAGTCTACAAAACAGAAGAAAAAGTGGGTATCAACCCGATACCCACATACACAACAAATTGACGATCAGGACTCGCTCGTGAGCGCTTGAGTCAAATTCCGATGCCGGCCAACGGTTCGCCTCAAGGCTTGAAATCGTCCGAGGAAAAGGATCGCACCGTAGGTGCTGGAATCCTACAGTTAGTATTTGGATCGCACCTTGTGCTCGAATCCAAATACAATTGATACCAGAACTCGCGTGAAGACGCTGGAGTAGGTATCAACTGAGTGTTCAAGATCAATAGTGAGCTGATTGTCACCGATCGCCACTAACTTTTGGAAAATGGACGCGCAAACGTTGCAAAAGATCTTGGAACAGAACACTCAGCAAATGCAGCTGATGCAGCAAATGATGCAGGCGTTACTGAGTGGTGAGTTGAAGCCACAACAAGCTGTGGCACCGACACAGTCAACTCTGATGTCGGAACTGAACGGTCGAATAAACACGTTCACCTTCGATCTTCACTCTCGCTTCATGATGATGCTTCACTCGATGGTACGATCGCCATCAGGAGATCCTGATGGAAGATGGTGCATCACTCGCTGAGGATGCGAGGTTGAGACTGCTGTTGGGTAAGCTCGATAATGACTCATTCGAGCGCTACAAGCGTCAAATTTTACCCAAGACACCATCTCAGGTATCGTACAATGAGACAGTAACAACGCTGAGGGAGATGTTCGACGTGAAGCAGTCATTGTTTACATTGCGATTTCAGTGTTTGAATTTGGAGAAGAAAGACTCCGAAGACTTTATGGAGTACACTGGTAGGGTGAACGAAATGTGTGAGTATGCGAACTTCAGTGAAGTGGATACTGAAGGATTAAAGGCCTTGTTGTGGATTTAGGGTCTGAAATCCAACAAGGATAGAGACATTCGACCACGACTGCTTGCCTTTTTGGATAAGGAATCTAAAGAAAGGCGAAGACCCACGTTACATGAATTATACAAAGAGTGTGACCGAATCATGACGTTGTTGAAGACGTCCAAGACTCATTTGGAGTGAATGAGGTCAAGGCGGGACCAAGCCATACTGAGCGAGACTCAGAATGCTGGAATTGTGGCAGAGTGGGTCACACAAGCGGACAGTGCCGAAGCAAAGCATGGAGATGCAGCTCATGCAGAGGCAAAGGGCACAAAGAGAAGTTCTGTGAGAAAGCAACACAGTACCGAAATAGATCCAAGTCGAGGACCAGAGCAAAGCCGCACAAGAAACGTTGCGGACAAGTAGTGCTAGCAGGTAGTGCTGAAGCAAACGTGAACGCAGTGAGGCATTATGTCACTGCAGAAGTCAATGGGCACAAAATTGAGTTTCAATTGGATACCGGATCGGACATCACGTTGTTGAACGTGGATGAATGGAAACGAATGGGTAGTCCGGAACTCAAAGACTCTAGCTTGGTTGTGAAAGACGCTAGTGGGAACCAAATGAAGGTTCACGGTGAACTGAGTTGTCATTTCAGGCTAAAGGGTGCCATAGGTGAGTAAAAGTGTTACGTGACTCCTCACAAAAGTCTAATTGGTCTCGATTGGATAAAACAGAAAGACGAAATGGCATATCACCTAGAGAGGATGGTAGCTCATGTGAGTATCAAAGGTGATGAGAACCCAATTGCTGAGTTGAAGCGGAAATTCGAAAGTGTGTTTCAAGATGGCCTGGGCACATGCACAAAGGAGAAGGCAGCATTGAAGTTGCTGCCGGGTGCAAAGCCTGTATATAGGATGAAGAGACCCGTGGCTCATGCATCGTTGGAAGTCGTCGAGAAAGAGATTGAGCGCCTTGTTGATATGGGTGTTATTGAACCAATAACCCACAGTGAATGGGCTGCTCCGATCGTTTGTGTACGCAAAGCAAATGGCAAGATGCGAGTCTGTGCCGACTTCTCGACTGGACTTAACAGGGCATTGGAGGACTACGAGTACCCCATACCAATACCAGAAGACATTTTTGCATCGTTGAATGGTGGTACAATGTTCTCACAGATCGATTTTTCCGATGCATACCTCCAAGTGGAATTGACGGATGAGGCCAAGGAAGTGGTCGTCATCAATACACACAAGGGTCTATATCGATACAAACGGTTGCCGTTTGGTATCAAAACAGCGCCAGGCATCTTCCAAAGCATCATGGACAAGATGATCTCGGGACTTGATGGAGTCGCAGCATATTTGGACGATATCGTGGTTGTCGGGAAGACACCAGAAGAGCACAAGAGGAATTTGTTTGCGTTGTTCGAACGCATTGCTGAATACGGATTCAGAGTGCGACTAGAGAAATGCTCATTCGCAAAACCGGAAATAAAATTCCTCGGGTTCACTGTGGACCGAGAGGGTCGTCGTCCGAATCCGGAGAAAGTTATAGCGATTTCCAAGATGCCAGCCCCACAGAATGTGACTCAGTTACGTGCATTCTTGGGCATGGTTACATACTACTCGTCTTTCATACCGAACATGAAAGAGTTACGAGGTCCCTTAGATGGCTTGCTGAGAAAGGATGCAAAGTGGGATTGGAAACACACACATGATGCAGCGTTTGAAAGATTGAAGAAAGTATTGGTGTCAGATCTGAACCTGACACATTACGACCCAAAAAAGAAACTGATAGTAGCCGCTGACGCATGCGACTATGGGATCGGGTATGTGATCTCCCATCAGATGAAGGATGGTACAGAGAAACCGACTGCCCACGGTTCGAGATCACTGAACGCTGCAGAAAAGAATTACGCCTAAATTGAGAAGGAAGCGTTAGCGCTTGTTGAGGCAATCAAGAAATTCCACAAATATGTGTACGGAAGGCATTTCACGCTCCGTACGGATCACAAACCATTACTCGCCATATTCGGGAGTAAGAAGGGCGTACCAGTTCATTCAGCTAATCGCTTGATGCGTTGGGCAACAATGCTGATAGGATACGATTTTGATATCGAGTACATCAAGACTGATTCGTTTGGGCAAGCTGATGGATTGTCGAGGCTGATACAAAGACATCCTCTGACGCAAGAGGATTGTGTGATAGCTTCAGTCGAAGTGGACGTGAAGCAAGTGTTTGCTGATGCTGTACGAAGATTGCCCGTGACAGCTGAAACTATTCGCAAGCACACTGAGAATAGCTTTGTGGTACGAAAATTGAAGAGTTTCATCGATAGCGGAAGATGGCCAAAGGTTGTGAAATGGGCTTGGAAGCATTTTCACAACAGACGTGAATCATTATCGGTTGTGCAAGGCTGCGTGATGTTGAACGACAGAGTTGTCGTACCCGAGACACTACGGACGGTAGTTCTCAAAGAGCTGTACACTGGCCATCCTGGAATCGTCAGGATGAAGAGTCTAGCGCGAAGCTATGTCTACTGGCCTAACATCGATGAAGACTGTGGAAGGACTGTACAGAGTTGCACAGAATGTCAACTACAGTCTAAAACTCCGGCAAAGGTACCTCTGCAAATGTGGAAAAGTGCGCGGGAGGTATGGGGGCGAATTCACGTTGATTTCGCAGGCCCACTACACGGAACGTACTACATGGTCGTTGTCGATGTCATGAGCAAATGGCCGGAGATATTCGAACTGAACAATATAACAGCAGGCACAACGGTGAAGCTGTTGAAAGAGTTGTTCGCACGGTATGGGAATCCGAAAACGCTAGTGAGCGACAATGGCACGCAATTCACATCTGAGTTGTTCAAGCAGATGTGTGAAGAACGGAGTATTACCCATGTGAGGACACCGCCGTATCATCCTCAGTCCAAAGGTCAGGCAGAAAGATTTGTGGATATCCTGAAGAGAGGAATCAAGAAACTGAAAGGGGAGGGGAGCCCAACCCTTCGCCCTAATAGCGACTGCCTAGACATTGTTTTGTTGGCGTACAGAACGACGCCGAATGCTGCACTGCAAGGGAAACGCCCTGCTGAGGTCTTCTTGGGGAGACGCTTACGGACTAGGCTCAGTATGCTAGTGCCGACACAAGAGCAGCCGGAACCAGACTCCGCTGCAGATCGCAGAAAGCAAGTTGAAGCGCAGTTTAATCGGAGGCATGGTGCAAGAAGTCGTGAATTCTCTTCCGGAGACCAAGTGATGGTGAAACCGCACCGTGGCGCTTCAGATTTTGAATGGACTGAAGGGACAGTGATCAAGAGAACCGGAAGAGTCACATATGAAGTAGATATTGGAGGAAAGCATGTCCTTAGACACGCAAACCAGATGCGCAAAGTAATGTCAGGACAGAAGAACGACACGTCAACCTCACGGGACTTGCTGGACCTGTTCGAGACAGATCCTGTGACCACAGAAAGCGTGCCAGATAGGAGTGACGGTCTCAGAGTTGAAGACCAGTCAGAAGTGGTCAACTCCCGTGATTCCTCCGACAGTTCTATTTCAGGGAACATTGAACCATTGGATCCGACAACGCAAGGAAATGGGAATGGGTTACCGCGTCGTAGGACCGTAACTTTCGCACCATTACCAGTTCGCAAATCAACAGGACAACGTCGTCCACCTAATCGCTACGAACCGTAGATTCTTTTGCTGTGTAGTTGAATTGTTAACTCGTTGTTGTGCAGCATCTTCCCGCTTAGGGTAGGTAACAGTTTTAAAGGGGGGGGGGTTGTGATGGAGATCACAGTAGGTTTAATTGTTCATAGGTTGATCGGTGCGGCGCGTAACGTTCTGATCTATGCGCGCGTTCCTGAGCGTATAAAAGGAGCCCCCTCGACCACCGGGCAGATCTCGTCGTCCGGTCCGCCGCCGTCGCCACCGCCGCCGTCGTCTGCCGCCGCCACCTGCCGCCTCACCGTTGCCGCCGCACCTACCACCACCACTCGCCTCTGTATTGCCACCTATTGTGGCATTATTCCTGTGAATAAAGTTTTGCAGCTTAGTCTACAAAACAGAGAAAAAGTGGGTATCAACCCGATACCCACATGCACAACATGTTTTACTGGCATTTACCTGGTTTATTGTACGCTGCCTCCATAAGCATCCTTTCGAAGTTGTTCAGGGTTAGGTCCTCGCGAGCGCTACCGGCTTGATGATGACTTAAGGCCAATTTTGCTATTGACTTACCACCGTGGTTACTGTAAACAGAGAAAGTATTCGTCTATTTCACAAATAGCAGGAAAGGTGCCAGAAATGAAGGCACTGTGCCCACCTGAGAAACAAAAAAGTACTTCTCCGAAAATCTATGCCTTTTACTGATTCGTAGTAATCCAGGAAAGGCTTCACGACTTCTAAAAGAACGATACATCAGCACAATTCAAGCTCAACCGACAGGATAGAAAACCCATACAAAAATCAAAGGAAGAACTTGCCCAACAGTTTCTCTGGAAGCTTATCAGCTTCGTCGAAAATAAACATTGCCCTGTTGCATTTACTCACTCCATTGAGAATTCGTTCACGCAATTGCTGCTGGAAATATAAGCTAGCAATTGGAAAGTTCCTTGGCAGCACTTGAAAATGGGAAAACGAGAAGCACCTGACCCTACCTTGTACTCATTAATCTTTTCCTTGTCAGGATATTCCGCTGTGGCAACGATATGATGGACAAAGTTGCTCCGCATCCCATTTTTAAAGCAAATCACCAACAAAAATGACATCAACTAACATCACACACATCAACTGTCAGGTGCAATCAGCATATATAGTCTTTCTAAAAAAAACTACCGATCTCACTTGAAGGTGTTGTTGGCAATGATTTCCGCCACATAGTTCTTCCCAGAGCCGGTATATCCGTGGAATGACATGGCTAACGGCTTCTTTGGCCGTTCGTTGGTCCAGTGCGCACGTATTGCTTTTTCTACTGTGTCCAGAACGAGATGTTGACCATAGACCAGCTTGTGAAGGTCACTGTGTAGCTCTAAACAAGGAACGTCGCGCTAAACCAGAAAAACTACGAATCTGTACAATACAAATTTTGCTATGTAAGAAATGTGAGGTTTGGGATCTGTGTAAAGTCATTGGCGTGCCACTTTGACCGCACTCCTATCTTACACGTACCATGGCAGTCAATCATACTTAAATCACGGAATACCACCAGTCTACTCCGCGCCGCACTGCCTATACTTACAGTGTGTATATTTCGGGGTGGCCGGCGAACGCACCGCATACCATTACGCGTGGTGTACTTCTGGTAGCGCTCCAGCAAGGCAACCAGCTGAGTATCGATCGCCAGCTCGCGTCATGGCCGGCGGTGCGCCCGCACGCCACCCCGAAATATACACACCATACGCATAACGTGAGCGTCGATGGCAGTGGCCTTTCCGTGGCCTCCAAAAGCCCGCAGAGCGACCGCGCAGCTCACGATGGAATTGTCGCCGCGGTGGCAAATCTGGGTTTTCTTGATAGCTGTTCATCACATTTCATGTTCACTAATGAAAAACTAACTAACTATGAAGAAAACCCCATAGTTCGTTGGTCCGGTGAGGATTCCTGCTCGAGCGGCGCGGTCGCTCCGCGTGCTTTTCAAGGACACGGACAGGCCACCGCGATCGGCGCCCCGCTCCCCCCTCGCCCAAGAATGGGTCGCCAAATTTCAAATTACTTTACAATGTACAGTGCCGGCCAAAATTTTATAGCCTTTTCAACTTTCCTCCATACCCTCTGTTAACGCAAAGCTCGGCTCAACCTGAAGCCTTAAAGTTCTAATTTTTAACTTCAATAAATTTTGAGTCCCTACAACTCTCATAAAAATTTGAACTTCAAGGCTCTAGGTTGAGTCAAGATTTACGTTAACAAAAGTTATGGGGGAAACTTGAAAAGGCTATATAATTTTGGCCGGCACTGTAAATAAAAATCTTGTATTAGTTTATCTTTATTATTATTTTTTAAATATTGATTATTTATTATTTATTATTAAAATTAATACTTTTATCAATTTTATTCTCCATCTGGGTCCCCAAAACGGCGGAAACCCCAATTTTTCCCCACGCCCCCCCCCCCC
>JARK01001502.1:392299-416123 GCA_000688135.1 Ancylostoma ceylanicum | reverse complement strand
CCTCCCTCCCGCCCACTTTCTGCGTCCGCCACTGCTATATATAACGAATGGAAACCACCTGTTCAAAAATACAAATCAAATCGCTATGAGGATAGCCCACGGAAATTCGCGAGGATTTTCTCGTCATTCTAGTATACAACACATGGCAGGTAATGTGAGAAGATGAAGAAGAAAACAGAAAGGCCGAAAATTTCCATAAATTAGGTGTTTTTAAAAGATTTCCTACCGTGTGGGGGAATTTGGTGTTGTATATGTAAAGGAAGTATGTTGGAAAAATGCGCTCTCTATTCATATATAAATATACGGGGGAAACTCTTTCCTGGTTGAAACAGAGGGTGGTGAGCCAAAACAACGGGGCATTCTCAGGCCCGTTGTTAGACAAATGACGAAATAGTGTGCTGAGCAGAGAGGGGCGCGCGCATGGGGTGAGAATGGCTTAAGAAACATTCTCACCCACCCTCATCAGAAGCCAACACGCAACCACATGAAACAGGATGTTACTTATTAGTAGGGGGATTAAAGGAGGATAACATAGATACCCTTCACTCCAGGGTTTTGTTTTTGTATAAAGTTGTTATAAGCAAAAATAGCTGAAAATTACGTTCAATTTCAATGTAAAATTATTGCATGTAAGCGATAACAAATGTTGTTCAGTTGTGTATTTATAAATAGATGACATCATTAAGATTGGCCGAGGACTATCGTTATTAGTGTAATCAGCGGCTATTTTCTCATCTGAAGGCAGTATTCTGGAGCATCCGTAGCTTAGTCCGATGACTCATCGCTATCGTACGGTTTGCTAACGCAATAAATAGAACCGAGTAGAAAGTGTGAATAATACCCCCCCCCGGGTCGCACCAAAGTTTTAACGGTTTGACACTTTCACACTAATAATCAACACTCAACTAATGTTCGACACCCTTCACTTTTTGCCCGGTGACCCCCTTCACTTTCGAAGAGCCGTCCTCTCCCCTATCGCACCTAAGGGAAAGCACCTACTGCTGTGCCTTCAGCCGATGGTCAAGCTACAGTAAATCTGGTAACATACATGTTTAGTACACCATCTCTTATCAATGGAGTGAACAATCCGATAGTTCTGTGCGAGAAAAACTTTGATCTGTTTTGACTTTTAGCTACTGATTCGGCAAGTCTTAAGCCGCCACTTCTGCTAGTTTTTCTGGGAGCAAACATGAAGGATTCGGTAGCGTCAATGTCAATCGTGCCAGTTAAAATTTTGTACATCATTACCAAGTCATTTTTTGTCCTCCTACTTCTGAGCGTTGCCAACCCTGGTTGTTTCAAACTTTCTGTTGCATTTGGTATTGAGGAATAGTCTATTCCAGAACACCTCATAAATACTTTACGAGTGAAGTTGTTCTGTACACTCTCCAATAGATCGATATGTTTCTGTTTATAGGAGTTGAATACCCACCTTCCATGATCGGACCAATATACGTTTATATGCTAATATGCTAGAGCCAGCATTAGGACAGAATTTCTACATCAAGATTGCGAGGGATGGTTTGGACAGGAGGGAAAATAAGCATCTCGAATTTTCAGGTAGACATTAAATTTCATAACTGGCGGATGAATACTTTAAAAGGTTCCAATAAAAGTTTGTAAATTGGCTAAATTCCAGAGAGAATGCTGTGCAAAAATTTTCATTTTGGCTTCCGGCTTAATCAGTCTCGCAAAAATATTTTGAATCAGAAATTTAATTAAAGCACCTGGATTTCGAAGTGTTCAATCACGTCTGTTTTACCGGTGAGATCCTCGTCACGTTCGAATAATCCAGAACCCTCGAATTTCCGAATATTCGAATTTTTAAATATTGGAGAACTATCGAATTTCCGAATATGCGGATTCTCGAATTTTCCATATCCCACGAATTTTCGAGTATTCGAATTTTCGAGTATTCGAAAATTCGAATAAATGTTCGAATTTTACTCGATTCGGTGAAAACTCTAGTGCAGATACAGACGTTCCTAAAAATACTTGCCTGCGGCACCCACCGCCCATCTGCCAAGCCGCGCCGCGCCTCCTATGCATCATCATACGTGCTGCGACATGGCTCAGTCTACGCGCAGTTTAGCGGAAGGCAAGTACTTTTTGAAAAGACTATATGTAAATGCATGGGGCGATCATTACAAAACTACTTCTAGTGATAAAAACATGTTTTACGAGAATTGCAAAAACCAAAGTCATGGTCCTGCAAGTTCGACGCCACTTAAAAAGCAGGTAACCCACTGTCGAATCGTGGATTCACGTAGGGTTTATCGCAACACTCAAACAAATTGCATTTGATCTTATGTTGAAAGGCCCATAACGCTCCACCTCCATACGTTACGGCAGCTCCTGGAACAGCACAAATTTTTCGAGAAGACACTGAAACGAAGAGAAAGCAAGAAGGAAAGAAGTAGTGAATACATACTGGTAAGTGAGGAGATCGACTCAGCTAGTGAATGCATACTGGTAAGTGAGGAGATCGACTCAGCTGCTGTTTGATCAAACAAAAAAACGATAGCGTAGAGAAGCAATTTGTACATTGATAACCGCATTGAATCTGTGGCAATTAAAAATGGTTAGAAACTATTCACCGACCAAAACAAGTTGTTTTAAAGAAGTATGACAGTGGCATCAAACCTCAAACACGAAGAAAGGACAAATAATTCTGCACAATTTATTGAATAAAAGTGATACAAAATACCAGGCAGCACTGTGAGCGAGCAAAAGGGAAGGAAGGGTACACAGAAACGAAAATAGCAGAATGTGACGGAAAAACAATTGAGGCCCATACAGAATGTCCATATGATGAAGAATAGGGGCCAGTCGCATCGCAGTCGCAGCTCAGTCGCACGCCTTTATGGCCTCGCGACGACTGCGCGTTCTTCTCATTGAGAATTTAATGCTGCGTTGACCGGTCTCCATAGAGAATCTTTCGCAAATAGATGCATGCGTCTGATAAGTCGCATCTGGTATGAACTGCCCTTATCAGAAACGTAAGATGGCATGTGCACCGATAAAATCGAGGAAGAAAGGCAAGAAAGCAAAGAAATTGGAAAATGGAAGGTATGAAAATGAGATAAGCTGCTCACCTTCCTATTACTTTTGACGTTTTAGGGTAAAATCTTGCTTTATGCCTCCCGCCCGGCTTTGCCGATCTTGCCGGCATAGACACCCCTTTCCCTCGTCTGATCTCTATCGGAAAGTGCAGAGCTGGTGGTGAGGGCTTTATTTGGTTTTGAGTAGCACGTATTATGAAAGCTCATCAAACCCTAGGATCTTAGATATTCAAGGATTGACATAGCATTCGAATAGATCTCGAATTAGAAACTGATACAAATACAACTGCAAAGCGTTACGATGGCTCTAAGAGCGCCAAATGAAAGAACGAATCAACTGAACTGTACTTTACGTGTTTGGAATGAGTTGAACGAAATTGTAACGAAAATGAAAACAAGTAAGCGACTAACAAACAAACGAAACTAACGAACAAACGAGAAGGCCGAGATGTAAATGACAGATCAGCGACTGTAGGCTGTCAAATTTGACCTGTTTTTTTGTGCACAGTAATACCGCAACGGAAATTAAAATAATGCAGTCGATAACAGATCAGGAGGGTTTTGGCGCCTTGATAGCCGGGATGATAGCTGTGAGCACTGAAAAGAACTATTTGCTGTGATCGAGAAAACTCTTATTATCTGTGAGCGGCTATGTCATGAGAATTGCGGGCCCTCCTTGAGATGCGAGTGAGTGTCTGATGTATGGAGGGCGGGTCGGGTTTGCCCATCTGCCGCGGCGTTGTGCTGCCTGTTGGTCGACTCCTTCGTCCAATGCGCGCATAACACCGCCCATTCTGAAGGAGTGTGGTGAAAGTCCGCTGATCTGGGCGGCTTCGCACGTCCGGCGTATTTCGGATGATGCCGCGTTTGCTGACCATTTTCCGCCGTTCGCTGCCGCGAGGAAGAAAATGCTGTTGTGTCGGGCCTCCATTCTCTTCAGAACTTCGTCGAACCATGGTTGTTTCGTGAGAAAGATTGCTGCTCCATGTCCTTCATGATCGAATTTGGATTTCTGAAATGACTCTTGTAGTATGGTATTAGTTTTTCTATACTAAATTCTCTGTAACTGGACTACCGGTATTCCGATTTTTAAGTTTTCTCCTTCTTCGGCTTACCGGTATTCCGATTTTCCAGTTTTCTCCTTCTTCGGTTATGTCGGTGGATCGAACTCCTACGGTTTCTGATACTCGCATGAGTGCGCAGGGAAGGAAGGTGAGTAGGATTTTGGCCCGATCCGATCTCCATATGGGCCACTGCAATTCGTCGGTTACCGGGAGTAGTTGCATCCATTGTTCCGATGTGGCGGAACTTCGTGGCTTAGCAATTTCCGTGCGCTTTTTGCTCCTCACGATTTCGTCCAAGATGAACCACTCCATTTTTCCTCCCCATTCTGCTGAATGCTAATGCGGAAATGAATGTGGCCAAAGATCTGGACGACATTGTTCGGCTTTTGGAGGCCAGGTAGATTGCCGCGCTATCTAAAATGTGTTGTTTGCGTTTTTCAGGGCTCTGGTCCTGCCACCTTTTGAAGTCCTGCAAAGCTCTCTGCTATGCTTTTATAGTGTTGCTTGCTCTCGACGTGGTTAGTAAATGTTCCACTACCTCGGCTGCGTCAGAGTTCATTTCTATGGCTATTCTCTTCAGTCGGTAGATTTGCGTTGTGCGGACGTCCTCTTGTGCAAATAAAAAAGAGAAAGCGTGCTACTCAAAGCCTTGTAGAGCCTAGACTGATCGTTCTTCCCGGCCCAAATTCCTGAGAATCCTATTTTCGCGCCTTGCGCTGATAGGCAGCCATCCAACCTATGACACGCTTTTTTACCTATTGCCAAATCTGCTCTGCACTCTCCTGATATCGCTTGCCTCGTAAAAAGGGCGCCTTATGCCTCCCGCCCGGCTTTGCCGATCGTGTCGGCATAAACACCCCTTTCCCTCGTCTGATCTCTATCAGAAAGTGTAGAGCTGGTGATGAAGGCTTTATTTGGTAGACTTCGCAAAGCCGAGGGTCATAGGAATCGCAGCGGGCTAGGTGGTATGGGGTTCGGGGAGAAGTAGAGTAAAACGAAAAAGAATGGGAATGACGAAAATTCTGATATAAATGCCTCTGATGGCACGGTAGGTTTTGTGAACAATTTCGTCCCCGTGGGAAAGGGTATCCCGTCTCTGACTTCTTCAATCCAATTCCCCCCGAGGGCTTTGAGAGCTGAAAAGGCTCTGTGTGAGGGCCAATAGAGTAAACCTAGTATTGCCGTTCTTTTCATCCTTCGCAGAAAGTTTATTGTGGTATGTATCAGACCTAGCGGGGGCACCAACCAATGGGTACCTTTTCGCCAAAGATTGCAGTTTTCCGGGGCTAAGGCGTCTGTGGCTTTGGTTACCTGCGCCTGATCTACTCTACCCTACAATCACTTCTGCTTTGGTGTTGTATTCGGTTGCAAGCATGTCGATTGTGGGTTTACCTCGTCTTTGTTGTAGCATATGTTTGGTTTTATACCCCAGTCGTCAAAGTCGATAAAGCAGCTGGCTAGGTCTGCTTCGAAGTTATAAGTACGAGGGACCCATCTAATCGCTAAGCTAGTGCGGGTCTCATAGAGCATTTCCAAGATACGATGGGTGATCCTGTGAAGCTCTGGGTTGTCGCTTCCCTTTTCGAGGATGCTAGCGTGATAGTGTAATTCCGGCATGCAGGAAGTCACAGGTTATCACGCTAACAGCACTCTCCACTTCCTCTCGGCTACGACCGCAGACAATGTCATCGTCCAAATAGAGACACATGTTGATGCCTTGCTTTCCCCACCTGGCTAGAAGTGGTTTGAAGATCTTTGTGAAAATGTAGGGCGCGGTGGAGAAACCGAAGGGCAGGACTTTAAACACGTAGAATTTTTCTCTTCATTCAAAACCGAAAAATCTATGAAAATCTGGATGTACGGACATGTGGTGGTACCCTGATTTGAGGTCGAAAGTACTCACGAATTCGCATTCCTCAAAATGTCAAACGCTCTCGCCATATCCTCGAACCTTACAGATTCCTTCACGACAAATTCGTTCAACCACGATAAGTCTAGGATTAGCCTCAACTTTTTACCTTGGGCTACGGAAAGGGGCAACACGATGGTGGGTCTAGACCGCACACACGCGACTGCTCCCGTATCTAGCAGCTCTTCTAAGTTAGCATCGACGAAGTCCGCGTGTTGGTCAGCCGAGGATCTATTCCCTGGTGTTGACAGTTGAGTGGGAGTCTGTCCTGCGAAATTGATTTTAAATCCTTCAGTGACCTGTCTGTCTTACCAAATAAGGAATATCTAACTCTTTGTGCTTTATTATCTCACCCGCTGTAAATTTACTGCTGGGGCTTCTTTGCGAGCGTGAAGGAGGCTGCATAGTGACCGTGTTGTCCGCAGTTGAAGCATGGTTTTCTAGGGAGGGTTTGAGGTTTGTTGAGAGTTCGGATGGACGTGAATGGGTAGAACGTGGGAGTGGCTTCTCCTCCTCTGGGGTATTGCATGTAGGCTGGGTTGGAGGCAAGTTGTGACTATGGAGCGACTAGTAGGGACGGTGCCATGAATCCGAGCGATGTGATGGGGTTGAGGGCAAAAGAAGGTTGTGAGGCGGATACCCCTGCCCCTACTGGGTATCCGCCCTTTCGAAAGAGCTGATCGAATTTTCCTTTCTTTCTCGTTTCGCGGGATTTTGCCGCTGCCGATTTCTTAAGATGCTTAGCAACCGCCCTAGCGAAGTCGTCGCTTCGATCGATCGTTGACTCTACCTTGTCAAATAAGTCTGCCAAGTTGAAAATTGTCGGATCTGTGTCAGCTCCAACGACGGTAGTAAGCCTCCTTTTAAGATTTTTCTTCAGGTTCATACACTTTTCTTTGCGTTGTTCCTCGTCCTGGCTCTCCTCTATTTCTTCGACTTCCTCTACCCATTTAAGAAGTAAGGTGGCTTGCGCTTGGTGACCCGGGTGAGATAGTGTCGGAGGCCTTGGAGTCGATTGCGTAGACATTTCCTGTTTTCCTTCCATGAACCTTTTCTCGACGATTTCGTCCACGTGTTTGTGTTTACGTCACACGCCTTCTGCTATTTGGGATGAGATTGAGGCAGTCAATTCACTTCTCTCTGGTACCTCCTCAGTCATTTCCTGTAATTTTAAATAAACCATTAATCGTAAATGCTGGATGAGTGTTGTCACTACCTTCGCGTGTTATAGATGTTGGGGATGTGGAATGGGGCAGAAACGCACGGAGAGGTAGATGTGGAGCTCGCGTAATGGCTGTCGGTCGCAGAATATCTACTGAAGACTGACGAACGATTGCCCAATGAAACGCTGAGAATTGCGTACTGTATTCGAACTGCAAAAGGCTAGTGATAACTCGTGAGTGCCAGGTACCTGAGTTCTTGGCTCGATGTAAAAACTTCCTGTATCGTGACTTGTCGTATGACGGACTTATGTAGTTCCACTATATTAATGACGAAGATCACTCTTTTGCCAGTTGACTCAATCGCAGCGGTCGATGCAATCCTAGAAGATCCCTGAACGAAAGATTAGTACGTGCTATCTGGCCGCGATTGATAAGGACTGAGAGGGGGGATGTAGGTCTGCGGTGACGAGCAAGACGGCTGAGTTGAAGTGTCATTGGCTGAGTGGGGATAATGATCGGAAGAAAAGAAAAAGCGTGCTACTCAAAGCCTTGTAGAGCCCAAACTGATCGTTCTTCCCGGCCCAAAATCCTGAGAATCCTATTTTCGCGCCCTGCGCTGATAGTCAGCCATCCAACCTATGACACGCTTTTTTTGACATATTGCCAAATCTGCTCTACACTCTCCTGAGATCGCTCGCCTCGTGAAAAGGGTGCTTTATCCAGGCGACGCCTCACATAACACTCACCAACCTCCGCAGCAGATTAGCCTTCCGAGCCATTAATCACGCTAGCCGGTATGTGGAATGTCTGCGTATGGTCTGTTTCCTGAAACGTACACTTCTATCCCCGCCCCGATTGAACAAAGCGGCGCGTGTGCGTTCAATTGGGGCGCGGAGTGAGGCTGATCTACCATTGCAGCAACAGCCAATCAACCTCACTCGGCGCCCTAATTGAACACCCACGCGCCGCTTTGTTCAATCGGGGCGAGGATGGCAGTGTACGTTTCAGGGGACAGACTGTAGGTACATAATTCAGCGCCTCGAACCACAAAATCGTGATCTCCTAGGACAAGAACGACATTTGCGTTGAGCATAACAGTAAAAAAACTAACAACTAAAGGAACAGAAATAATCTTTACAAAAGACATAGAGGACAACAGATACCCATCGCAATTTTTCATTCGTCTTTAACTAATGTGTCAAAAGGAATGTTCGCATCAGACTTCTGCTGCTGGGAAAGTGTAAGTCTTGAAGCGCTATTTCTAGAGCTGCATTCTTTCCGCTTTTTTAAACATTCATATTTTTCTATCTCCTCAGAATCAACTACCCAAATTTAAATACATCTGATGAACTGATGCATTTTAGGTCTACTGTGAACTCAGCAAAAAAAAAGATAGGCCCGCACCTGCGCCACATTCCAAAGAGAGGGAGAGAGAGAGAGAGAGAGAGAGAGAGAGGAGTGATTGTGAAACAAAATGATGATGTGGTTCGTTTCGCCTCTTATCAGACGAACCATTTTTGGATCAGTTCCCCTGAGGCTCATCAGTTACGAGGGGAACTAATTCAAAAATAAAAATAGATACTGGATCTGTAATCTTGTCATCCATGCTTAGAGAAAACGTACTACGGATCTAGTATCTATACTGGAATCGCTACTGATCTCTGAAACTGTTGAACTTGTAGGATACCAAGAAAGCAAAAAAAGAGGAAAAGAAACAAACGAAAGAAGACGTTAGTCTCTGACGTCAAGATGCTCCACTACTAGATTAAACTGACCTTGCTGGTTCCGTTTATTTCGACATCTGGATAAGCCACGTCAGCATCACCGTTCTCAACATCCAATTTTCGTTTGTGGCCCATCTCAAAAAAAAAGAGAAATCATTGCAAGTGTTGAACTGCTCGAAACTGATACAAGAAAACAATTATCCTCACATGAGTTCACTACCCGAGAAGTGATATGACGGCTAGTTTTAAAGGATTCATCAGTCGTGTAGATGTAGTCGTGTGTGCGTCGTAGCTTTCACAGTCTACAGGGTGACAAAAAAATTATGGAACGGATTTATCGCGCCATGTTTTTTCATAGTAATCAAAGGCAAGAACTTCGTTTGTGCATATTAGGAAACTATCCATAATAGCGATTAGCCTTGCGCAAAATGATTGCCATTCGCTCCCTTCTTCTTCAGTCGATTTGGAAAGTCGTCCACTGCTTCGGCGATGATGTCCGCGGGAAAGTTGTTCCAGGTTTCCGTCAAATCCTTTCTCAGGCCTTCAACTGTTGAGTGGGGCTTCGCACAGGCAAATCACTCCAGAATGTATCAGACAGAGTAGTCTAACGGGTTCGAAAAGGGTGAACTTGCTGGCCAAATACCAGGTCGTTGAGGTCTTATGTCTACTGAGATGAAGTCCGGGAAGATTCTTGCGATCCATTCTCGCGTTCTTTCGGACTTATTAGAAAGGGCGCCATTCTGCGAGAAGGTCTACATCTCCTCTCCAGAATGCTGCCTGGCCCAAGTCACAACATTGCTTTCTAGGATCTCACGGTACTGGGATCCTTGGACTTCGACTTCCTCGGGAACGAATAAGAGGGGAGTCTTGCCGGTGGAGGTTACCTTGCCAAGACGACTGCATGTTTCCGTTTCTACCTTCTATTTATCATCCTCTCCTCTAGTGCTACCTTCCCCTTCGACCACATCCGGTCATTCTGATGACTGTGAGCTTCTTCGATATCGAACCATTTGTCGTCCGAAAACAGGATGGCTCGATGCCGATCAGCAGCAAAACGTTTCCGAAACCTCTTGCAGAGTTCCAATCATTCCACTTTCCCTTGCTCAGTAGTCAGGTGACCTTCCACTTCCTTGTGCGCCTTCACTCCAACCTCCCTGAGAATCATTCGCACGAATTCTCTCGAGATCCCAATCGCCCTTGCCATTAGGAATTAATTTTAGCTTACGGTTTTCTTTCATTCCGAATGAGAACTTTTTTCTAGGTTTCTACGGTTCTGGGTCGACTCCTTTCCGAACGATCCTCATTGGCCCCTGTCTCTTGAAAGTGCTTCAGAGCTTTCGAAAACTTCGAGTGTGGAACACTCAACAAACTCGATATCTCCAGAACTCTATTCCTGCTTTCTGTCATGCGAATAATTGCCGACCTCAAATCTTCTCTATATCTCATCTATAGCGTAGATCAGTGGCTAAAGGAATGTGTAGTCGAAGTCATTCCAACAGGCTCATCTTACGAGAAAAAACCAAATGAAATTCCGTTCCGTAATTTCTTCTCACCCCGTGTCAGAGCATGAACGTGGTGCTGTAAGGTTTTCGCCGGGTTTCCTACCCAAAACGAAGAGGGACGACAAGTTCATGGAATTGCGAAACCCTAAGCAAATGGAGATAGAGACCATAACCGTGACATCGGGCAAAGTTTTAGTGGATTTTTTTTTTGGAAATTTTAGGGCCCCGAATGTGTAGATAGTGCCCATTAGACACTTTTATAGAATGTAATTGCAGTTTTGAACGATTTCTGCACAGATTTGGCTGCAAAAAAACGTTTGTAAACGGTTCTTCCTGCATGATCTACTACAAATCTTTTTATGAGGTAACCATTGCTTCCACTGAAAAGTTGTTCTGAACCAGAACAAATTTTCGGACATTTTTTTTATTTTCATTTTTTTCAGACACTACATCTGATGAACCCGTTTGGTATGAGAACGCCACCGCGCACGATGGATTAATTACCAAAGGTGACTTGTAGTCTTTAGCCTGGATGCATCATTGAGATCACCCAGGTTAAGCTCGTCGACGCCAGGAAATGGGTGAATTTGTGTGGTGTTGAAATGTTTACCCCGGGTAATCTCAATGATACACGCGGTCCTTCAACTTCACCGATGACTTGTATGATAATCAGACCCTAGATGAAGACGACAGCAAAACTTCACCAGCACCATGCGCTCCTGTGCACTCCTATGCGTATGACCTGATAACGGTGTTATCCCGTCCTATCAACTTACTCTTTCGTACCCGATCGATTTGCAGATCATTATGGAATGCACAAAGACCGGCGAACTCATGAATTCTTGCCCAGGTATATTACACATCCGTTTCAAACGCTGTAGAAAAAATTCTGGATAAAGCAAGTATTCCAGCGCCCGCCAGATGCGTGAGGGCACCACGTGACGTTCTGAGACGTTCAGTGTGTTGCACTGGCTCGATAATCTCGTACAGAAGTCCACAGATCTCGCCTGTCTCATAATTACGTGATAATTATTGTACATTTCAACAGAAAATGAAAAAAAAATGTTTTCATCTTTACTTGCTGATACAGCAAACACTCCATTGGCTAAAACATAGTGCACCGTACTATATTATGAAGGCAATGAATTTCTGGACAGTAAGAAGGTGAACCATCGGACAAGCAGGAGGATAATACAGCAAAGCCAAACCCATAGAAATTAAGAAATGGAAGTCGGCAACAGGTGAGAACATGACTAGCGTAATTACAACAGACCACTCGGGTTTTTGGACCGCAGAAAATCACTCGGAATGAAAGTGGAGAGTCGATTGGGCAGATTGTTAAGCTACATTATGAAATTGAACACAAAATGATCGTTACCAGAACTGAGCAAGGAAATATGAACATGTAAATTAAAGCTAAGATGCTAAAGATTTAGTCTAATTGTTTCAATTGTTAATTTTCAATCAAAGCTCATCATCGAAAGTTAAATGTTTAATCGTGAACGATGGCAAAGTTTCCCTGCTTATTTCCAGATCTGCCTTGGCTGCTATTCGTTTGCAACCGGAACTCGAGAAAACCTCTTTATCTTTCGGGAAATACTAAAAAAGTGGGAATAATGGAACAGATATGACTAAAGATGACAAAAATCAAAAATTATCCTTGCTCACCTGCAGGGAATCAACAATCTTTTGCACTAGTTCATCGTCTTTGGCTAAATCCTCCCTTCCCTGAGACTTTAAATAGAAAACGGTGCAAGAATAAATGTGGCGACGCTCCAAAGGAAGAAATGGCACGAAATGATCGATCAAGTGACTTGAGATCAGCTCACACAGTTTCAGACCACCTAGAAAATTACAACATTTTTGAGCGAAGGGATGTTTTATTGGCTGTTACCTGGCTCATTGTAAGCGGCTTGCATAAGCATCCTTTCAAAGTTGTTCAGGGTTAGGTCCTCGCGAGGGCTACCGGCTTGGTGATGACTGAGGGCCAAATTCGCTATCAAATTGCCACCTCGGTTACTGCAATCAGAGAAAGAATTGGTCTCTGTTCCACCAATAGCAGGAAAGGTGATAGAAACAAAGATGTTGCACCGACCTAAGGAATAAAAAAGTGCTCCTCCGAAAATCGATGCCTCCTACTGAATCATAGTAATCAAGGAAGGGTTTCACGGCTTCTAAAATAACAATACATCAACACCACTCAGCATTAAGCCAGAAAAAGGGAACTATTCCAAAAAAATCCTAAAGAACGTACCCAGAAGCTGCTCCGGAAGCTTGTCGGCTTCGTCGAAAATAAACATTGCCCTGCTACATTTACTCACTCCATTCAGTATCCGTTCACGTAATTGCAGCTGGAAATATAAGTTAGCAATAGAAAAGTCTCTGGGCAGCACTTGACCATGGGAGAACGAGAAGAAGCTACCTTGTACTCATTAATCTTCTTCTTGTCAGGATATTCCGCTGTGGCAACGATATGGTGGACGAAATTGCTCCGCATGCCATTTCTAAAGCAAATCACCAAAGAATAAAATCGCAGTAACAATGCTGTCAGGTGCAATCAGCATAGTTCTAGAAAAATTACCGATCTCACTTGAAGGTGTTGTTGGCGATGATTTCCGCAACATAATTCTTTCCAGAGCCGGTAAACCCATGGAATGACATGGCCAACGGCTTCTTGGGCCGCTCGTTGGTCCAATGAGCGCGTATTGCATTTTCAACAGTGTCCAGAACTAGATGTTGACCATAGACAAGTTCGTGGAGGTCACTGTGTAGCTCTGAACAAGGAATGTTGCTCTAAACTAGGAGGAATACGAAACTTGACATCTACTTAATATAGCTACGTAAGAGCTGTGAGATTTGGTATCTGGGTGAAGTCATTATTGTCGCACTTTGAACGCTTCCTTAAATTGCACATACAGTGGCGGTCAGTCTTCCTGAATCGTGGGATACCAACGGTCTACTTCGCTGCGCCACACTACATATACCTATGCATACAGTGCGCGTCGATGGCGGTGGCCTTTCCGCGGCTTCCAAAAGCACGCAGCGCGACCGCGCCGCTCACGATGAAATCGTCGCCGCGGCGACGAATCTGGGTTTCCTTGGTGGCTGGTCGCCACATTTGATGTTGACTAATAAAAAATTAACCAACTATCTAGAAAATCCCATAGTTTGTTGATCCGTCGTGGATTCCTGCTCAAGCGGCGCGGTCGCACCCCATGCTTTTCGACGACACGGAAAGGTCGCCATCGGCGCCCACTATATGTACGTGCTGCGGCGCAGCATCCTATGATGCAAGGATATTGACGGCCACCATAAATATCAATACAAAACCACTTTTAGCAATGAAAAGGATTTTTTTTATGAAAAATTTTAAAGGCCAAACCTTAGGCCCTGTAGTATCAACGCCACTTAAAAAGCAAAGAACTCACTGTCGAATCGTGGATTCACGTAGGGTTTATCGCAACACTCAAACAACTTGCATTTGATCTTATGTTGAAAAGTCCATAACGCTCCACCTCCAAACATTACCGCAGCTCCTGCAACAGCATAAAGGTTCAGAAAAAAACACTAAAACAAAGAGAAAACAAGCAGGAAAACAGGTAGTAGATACATACCGGTAAGTAAGGAGATCGGCTCAGCTGCTGTTTGATCGAACAGTAAAAAGATAGCGTAGAGAAGCAAACTGTACATTGATAACCGCATTGAATCTGTGACAATCAAAAATGTTAGAGAAATCACTCAAGGGCATAAAAATGAAGTATGACAAAGAAGAAAGAAGTATGACAGTGGCACTGAACCTTGAACACCAGGGAAAAATAAAATTAGCACGATTTATTCGGTAAAAGTGATATGAAATACCAGGCATGCTGTAAGTGAGCAAAAGAGATGGGCACACAAAGACGAAAACCGCAAAACGTGACAGGAAAACAATCAAGAGCTCATAAGGAGAATAAGACATGAAGAGATCAATATTTACACCCAAACCCGAACGATATTCAGTCATCAGCAAGAGCATGAGCAATTTTCAACTGCGACAAAGCTCTGGCGGCAGCAGATCGCTTTCCAGCATCTCGGTCCCATTCCCAAAGCGTGAAAGAACGTTGCCGACTTTCAATGTCGAACATCTCACCTGATATGGAGAACAAATTTAGTTTTGAAAACTACGGAAGAAATTGAAAAATGAATGATTTGATGGTAAGTAAGCAGAAAGGACTGTTGAGAAAATCTCGAAAAGTTACCTCGCTTCTTAAGCACACATAGTTCATAACCAGGAGGCAAATCGAGGTTCACTCCTTCAAGGCCATGTCCACGAAAAGCAGCTCGCTTCTTTCCATTGGGATCTTCGTCTTGTAAAAAGTAGCTGTAAGAAATAGACTGCCCAACCAGGAAAAGGAAAAGAACGACCAGGAATCCTAGAGAAAAAAAAGAAAATAGAAAGTAGTATGACACAAACCCTGAGACTTGTGCAGGTCCATTGTAGTCTATCTTACACGGAATTGAATGAATTTCCTGCTGCTGGCTGGAGGGAGAGGTACCCGTTTGTTTA
This sequence comes from Ancylostoma ceylanicum, assembly GCA_000688135.1. NCBI lineage: Eukaryota > Metazoa > Nematoda > Chromadorea > Rhabditida > Ancylostomatidae > Ancylostoma > Ancylostoma ceylanicum. The sequence goes on along the minus strand of JARK01001502.1, from coordinate 401,153 downwards.
GAGATCACACATATAGGAGTGGCCATACCTGGAAAAAACTCCTCTTGCGCTGCTGCCCGAAAGTCCAAACAAAACAAAACGGGTTAAAAACACGATACCGATACAAAAAACAACAATGGAACAAGAAAATTCAGTAAATTTATGGAATAAATTGAACATTGGACTGCGCACGAGGTAATGTGGCCCAAATCAAAGCCTTAGGTCACCAGTGCAAGAAAGACTATATATACTTTTTATTTTCGGATTTTTCAACCTTACCAATAGCAGCACAGTATTGAGCAACGTAAACAACGAACTGAAACAGTGTAGAAATATGAAATAATGCAAAATTCTAGCAACAATAACAAATACTTATCGTAACAACCAACAATTTTGTAAAAAACGAATCACATAAAGAATAAATTTTCAAATGGATGCAAAAACTACAAAATCCTTTACAAACAAAGCTAAACCAGCCTCACGTCTCTTCTTTCACATCGGACACACTATCATTTTTCAACTTTTTCACACCAGTCGCACTCAGTCGCTGCTGCAGCCGTTGAATTCCTTTCCGTGAAACTTTCTTCTTAATTGGCTTCAGAGGAAGGTCTTGAATAAGATCGAGTGGAACATCATGACCTAAAAACAATAGTTCTGTGATTCCACTAATCAGCAACATAAAATGGCATGTACACTGATAAAATCGAGGAAAAAAAACGGCAAAAAAGCTTTGAAATTGGAAAATGGAAGATGAGATAGTGAGATCAGCTGCTCACCTTCCTCGAATATTCCTTCGGATTTGTCGAACTCTGCTCTTGAGATGACCACGGACCCCGTAATGGATTTAGCTGGAACAAAGCGAACACTTTAAGGTTTCTTTGGGCAACAATTCGCATTATTGAAACAAAATCTTGCATACCACTTACCAGATGAGCCTTCTGAGCCATGAATAACGCCAGCCGGTATGTGGAATGTCTGCGTAGGTAAATCAGCGCCTCGAACCACAAAATCGTGATCTCCTAGGATAAAAACGACTTTTGCGATGAGCATAACAATAAAAAATCCAACAACTACAGAAACAGAAATAATCTAGAAAAGATACAGAGGATAACAAATACCTATCGCAATTTTGCATTCGTCTTTAACTAGCGTGTCCAAAGAAATGTTCGCATCAGACAGGTCTTCCGGTGTGATCTGCAACTTGTTACAAGCAACATGCCACGAATTCATACGAAAGTAATATAATGTTTACCTCAATCGGTTTCCGAATTAAGTACAGCGCAAACCGGTCACGTGATGTTTTTGATTTTCGTTTCTCCGATGGTGAGTTAACATCTTTCTAAATTCATTTTAGACATTACACAGAATAGAGAACCTCTAAATATTTAACTTGAGTTCGACTAGTTATGTATAGAAAAATCTAAAAACTATACATTTCCAAGCGCTTTGCTTACGGGATTACTTGCAATGCGGAAAATTTCATGAAGGATGATTAAGCCAAAAACCTTCACTTTGGAACGGCCATAGAAGCAAAAATAACGGTGAATTGTTTAAAACTCATAGAAAAGGACGTGTTCTGTGAATTAAAGCGATCTGCAGGAGGTGCAGGGAACTCAAAACCTTTAGGCTCACACAAGAACAGTTCGCCACGGTGTAGCACTCTGAATATCATGAAAAATGCATGTCTCGCTCCCTCCCACCCTGCGGCATACTCTTTTCGGCCGTGAAAATCTCAAAATTTGGAGATCCGTGTATAGAAACGTCTTACAACAGAAGAACCCCAGGCATTAGTCGGGTAGTTCTGGACAAATTCAAAAAATTCGGCTGTTCGAAAAGAGCAAATCTTGAAGCTCTATCCCTGGAGCCGCACTGCTTCCTTTTTTGGAGACTCGTATTTTCCTAGCCGCTCAAAAATCGAATACTCGGGATCAAATACATCAAACAAGCCTATTGTTTCTAGATCTAGTGTGAACTGAGCAAAAAAAAAAGGACCGGCCAGCAGCTAAACCACATGCCAAATTTCAAGGGAACAGATTATGTACGGATTTCCTTTTCTTGTTTCAGGATTGATCTCGATCTGATCTGATATTGAAGCTGTGGAACTTGTAGGTTACTGGGAAAGCAAAGAAGAAGAAGAAGAAAAAAGAAAGATGTTCTTGCTGACGCTAAGATGCCCCACAATTAGATTGAACTGACCTTGTTGATCCCGTTTATTTCGACAGCTGGATAAGCCACGTCAGCATCGCCGTTTTCGACATCCAATTTTCGTTTGTGGCCCATTTCTAAAAAACGAAATCATCGCAAGACTTGAACTGCTCGAAACTGACACAAGAAAACAATTACCCTCACAAGAGTCTACTAAAGGAGAGGCGATATAACTGCTAGTTATCGCTTGCAAAGAAAAGGTGAGGAGGGAAAAAAAGAAAAACGAAAACAAACGCAAAAAAAAACATTTTGAAGAATATCGTGACTGGAGCGCGGAATGCGATTCGAGCGAGAAATCTTGCATGTTGGTTTCGGCCTTTTACCTCTCGACGGTGAACTCCCGTAACCAGACGCGTTTCTGGGGTTGAATGCGATTAGAGCAGGGGATTATTATTGGAGCACGAAAAGTGCAACTTGGCCCGTAAGGGTGGCCCATAGAAGAAGGCTTCCGAGTTCAACCCCTCACCACGGAAATCTCTTTGCAAAATGCTCAATTTAAAGAGAACGTGCGAAAAAAATACAAAATACTCGATGAGCGGGGGCAAAATAATGGGATGAAATCTAAAATCGAATAGGCTCTGTTGTAATTCATGTGGCTTTCAGCGATATCGGTCTAAATAGTTGTTAATTTAGCCCCACAAACACTTTTCTCATCAAACTGAGCATTTTACGAAAAGATTTCCGTGGTGAGAAATTGAACTAGGAAGCCACCCTCTATGAGCCACCTTCCCTGATACCATCACGGAAGCTTTGCTGGAAGGCACCTGACCATAGATAGGGCCAAAAAATTAGATCTCTCAAAAACTCACTATTTTGATATCAGTTGTGCGCACTCGCAGAGTCTTTCGTGATACACAGGTATCGACTGTTTTGGCTATTTTCTAGGGCTCGGCTCGGATCTGTGTCGTAGCACTGCCGTGTTTAGGCATAAAACTAATGTTATGTGTAGTCAGTGAATTTGTGGAATTTTGTTTCATGAATTAAAATCTAGGTGAACTGTGAGGGACGCAACCCCTATACTGCGTTTCCATAGGGCATCCTCTCCAAAATGCCAGAGGCTCCTGGTTCTTGAGAAATCCAAGTGGAGATGAGGTCTTGGAAAATGCTTCAAGAGCGCAGCGCCAATCCAACCTTCACAAAGGCGACCGAAAAGAGCAGGTTGAATCGGACCCAATGTAAAGTGAGCAGGATATTATAGGGAAATCCAAATACATCAAAAAAAAACTTCGATTCGCCATTTAACCTATGAAAAGTTTCAATTTGTAAAGTTGCACTTTTCGTGCTCCAGTGATAATCCCCTGCTCTAATCGCATTCAACCCCAGAAACGCGTCTGGTTACGGGAGTTCCTCGACGGTCGCTGCTTTGTCGCTGTTGATGACTTTTCACGTGTTGGGCTGAAGATCATCGAAAAAGGTAGTTCTCCGTTTTTATTTAAGCAAATTTCTTTCATAGAACTCTCTAAGCAATATTTGTCTTACATTTTTAGGACGTAGGCAAGTCAATTAAGTACTTCATTATTGAAATTATTCGATTGATCATTTGTATTCTGCAATTTATTCCTTCCCATGTGAATACATTTCAAAATGTGGACTTTACATGTTCAAAATATGGAGTGGATAGTCACTGAGGATGATAGGAAACGACTGAAGGCGTTAGAAGAGTATGCAAAGGGAAGTGGAAAGGAGGTTCTAAGAAAAATGGCCGCCAAGAAGTTCATTAATATGAAGGACATTGAAGCTGTCAAGGTATGCGGAAATTTAACTCCTTCTTTTGAGCTCAAATTCTCTCGAACTTGCTTTTTTTCTTTAGTTTCTGATCGGATGTCATCCATAATTCTCATTCTCGTCTTAGGGTTTCCTTGTTAGGAAGAATCGTTCAGCTTAAGATATGAACGTGTAGTAGTGCGATTTTTTCGCAAGTTGTATTCGTATGTACACTTTAGAAGTATTAGCTGCGAACCCAAAAAGAGCGAGAACTAGTTGCAGACGTTTTTTTTAGTGTACTCGTTGTGCTTAGTGTCCCAAGGGACCAGTTTTTTTTGCATTCATGTCTAAATTTTTCCTGACTGCAGGGTGCCTGAAAGGTAGCACTACACAGTCAACTGGAGATTTCAGCTGTCGAAACCCACTCGAACGCGCTACAATATATGCAGCGCCGCTCTGTGGTCGTCTGCGCATCTACACATTTCATTCATATCCCACTTACTCTCGTACACTCTTCCGATTTCCTAACCTGTTTAAACTGGTGGTGCGACTGGTGCGCTCGACTGCTGAAGCACTTCCTCTATCTTAAATCTTCATCTTAAGTAGCATCCACTGTCGCCACGCTACTTTCAGTATCTGTTCCAGGAAGCGCTACCCGCAGATGCTCCAGTTTTCGTGTTTTACAGTAAGCTCACGCCGTACCGCGAGGACACGACGTACAAGGCTTCGCCTGAATTCAGGTATTTTCTCGGGTTCTTGTCTTTTCATGTTCCTTGCATTCAGTTTTGGGCACCATTTTTTGCTACCATTTATTATGCAGAAGCTGGGAGCCTTGTTTGGCGCTTCAGGCTTGGGATTCTCCCATCGCTCTTCAAGAATGAGGAAGATCCTATTTCGATTCGATATTCACTGAAAAAAAGCAGTTGAACTATGTAGTAGTCAAAGTCTTTATTGTGCCACTAGAATGGGTAACAGTAGTAAAGTAGGAAGAAATGAATTAGTCAAGCACTTACTTGGGTAATTGAACCGAAGCCTGTTTTGTATTCTATTGCCAAGGTCCAAGTTGTGAAGTACTAAGTGGTTTGTAGGGTTGTTCTAGCTATAAAGTAGCTATGCCATTGACTCTGTTCTAAGCTGTTCTATCCAACATTCAACCTATCTATGACCATGTTTTCTTTCGAAAACGAACGTGGTTGGGGAGTATTAGAGAAGGAATGGACGTGGAAAAAGCGCGAGAATTGTAAAGGCATACAGCATATAAAATTACTCATTTTTTTATTCGATCCTTCTACACATACGCTGTCGAATGTCGTCAAGAAGACAGGTTTTTTTAATCGTTTTTCTATGGAAAATTTGCACTTTAATACATAATTTCTAGAGCTAAAACGGAGCAGTTGCGCAAACAACAAGAGAATATGGCGTATAAGAAAATCGTGCAGTCGGTCGACGCCAGCCAAAAGTACGGGAAAGTCAATCTCGTTGAAAACTTCGGCGCTGAGCTGAAGGTAGGTTCTTGCTATTTTTAAATTTCACCCTATCAAGCGATTTCACTTCCCTCCTTCCAGGTCGTGAATCGACAACTGATCTCTATCTTCAATGTTGTCATTACAGTCGTGGGTGCTTTCTTTTTCGGATTCTCCGGTGTACAGTTTGCATATCCTCATCTGCATCTCGACCTTGCCACTCGTTTCATCATAGGTCTTGTACCAGCAACGATAGTATTCTTCGCTGATTTGTATTTTGTTATTAAAAACATGGATCAGGATGATTCTGTAGACCCTTGCTCATCAAATGTTGGTGTATTGAATTTCAAAGAAATGTCAAAAAAGAACGACTAGTCATTGACCTCAGGATCTGTTTAAGAGTGATACTTCTATCTAGAAATTGCGTATGCTTGTAGAAAGTCTCAGGTCTCAAACGGTGTTTCATGAGCATCAAATAGTGTTTTATATCTCGTAATAAAAAGACATAGTTGTCTTCTTCATGGAGCTATTTGTTTTTTTTTTTTGCCCAGATTCACCATCCTTTGAATATTTTCACTGATCTATATTCTTTCACGACAAATGTGAAGGCGCAAGGTGCGAGTTCGTGATTACACCTATCCGCTTGCCATTTCGTCTTGTTTCGTCCTTCATCCTGTTTCTAGAAGCACTTTATATCTGGTTGGGTTATATCTCGTCCATGATTGGTCATCTGGACTAAATTTATCAGATTGTCAGATGCAAAACATTTGTTCCACCTCTGTAGTGGAAAAGTGTCTGTCCTAAATGTTTTGGTTGTTACTTTTCTTCAATCTTAGTACTCTTTGTACGTAGTAAAGAGCCTTGTCTTTGTAAGGAAACCGGAGAAGCAACTACCACTTGACTTATATTTATATGCCATTTTTCACTTTTCGTCCTGTGATTTGTTCTCGGAATTTGAAATAAACTTCTATTTCGATTATCGTACAGTTGGTGAATTGCGGTCCTACTTTCCATATAGCTCTCAGTACATTTTTCTCTCATGTTTCTGTTCCATCTACTATTCAAACAATAGGTCTTCCTTCACAGCACGCATAATGGTCTCGACAACTCGTAAACTGAAAGCTAGTACGGCAAGGCTACGACATTACATGAAAATCTATCGACTTGCTGCTTCTCCAGATGGTGAGTTCACATTTCTGCTCTGTTATAAGGGACTGAGGGTCACAGCGTTGGAAGGCTTTGGAGAAACTCGACTTTCAGTGAACCTTGGCATATTGCTCGAAGTAGGCTGCAAGTTTGTTGCAGCCTAAATGAAGAAAAAAGTATAGAAGCACTTTTCCGAACATCATGATTTCTTAGGGAAAGTTTTTTTAGAGTCATGGTTAGCGGCCAGTGATAACCTCTGTCGGGTGTGCCTCTTCAAGTTGTCCGACTGTCTGTCTTCAAGCGCTTCTGATGAAAGTCGTAGGCTTTCCCACAGCATTCAGCTCCAACATCCCGTATTTGCAATGAAAACTGTGGATCAGTTGCTGGTTGGTTCTACTTTCTGTCTTCTTTGAAGTCCTTCTTTTGTACGCATTTGTGCACTTTTTACTTGAATGCTACTTTTCCCTTCAGCCTTTCTTTCGCCTTTTTTTCTTCTTTTGCCTCCTTTTTTATCACCCACTCATTTTCAAATCAATGAAGAATCATAATGCGTCTTGTCTGCGACAAAAGCTGAGTGTTTATGCATAAGTCGGCAGCTTGGACATCACCGCGCTATACACAGGACATTTCGAATTTGTCATTACGACGCGTCGTAGTGACACGCGTTACCACTGTTGCACTCATTTTTTAGGGTTATGGTAACTTCTTCGAGTCGCAGCCGCACAATTTCTTTTTCCTCTAATTTCTCTCTGACTTTTGTCCCTGGTGGAATGCACTATATCTATCTGCTACAAATACTGCAATACTCTAACGCTACATTTCACGTAGTATCTACATAATTTCCTTCATGCTAATTAGTTGGAGTCCTTTATTAATTGCAATGAGAATGGCAAGAATTACAGTGGGCGTCGATGGCGGTGACCCATCCACGGCCTCGAAAAGCACGCGGCGCGAACGCGCCGCTCACGTTGGAACCTTCGAATTTCCCCAAAAATACTACGTTAATACTTTTGTTCAGGTTTGTGGTGATGCAACGGGGCGAGTTTTCGCATACGACTGGGCGGAGCTTATAAAACGAAGCGATGCCGCGCCGAAAACTGTGTTTAATTTTGGAGTTTTCGATGGTGAGCTTTAGGATTCATTTGCTCTTCATGCGTCATAGCCTGCTAAGACCCTTGCCATTTAGGAACTCAACCCTCAGTTGCTGGTCCCCATGAGGTGAATGGATTGTTATACTGTGCAGAGACGGAACGTCTCTATGTGGGTGGTGCAGCAGATAACGCTGTTAGGGAGTATGACGTTAACGTCCCCAATAAGGTTTGGGATTTTTGTGCTAGTGTGATTTGATTCCACGTGACTTGAGGATGTTTTTAGCCACTTCGACTTTTTGCTGGTCATTCTGCGGCAGTCTGTGAACTTGCATCTGCTTCACGTGAACAGCTTCTCAGCGCTTCGGCTGATGGAACTGTGCGAGTGTGGGATGTGCGCAAGAAAACCGGAAGTCATACGATCAAAGTAGCTGATGAGGCCAAGGTGGGTGGTGAACTTGCTAACTGGTGAAGAGCTGGTGTTTGAACTGGAAAATTATTTGTGGACTTGCCATGCATGGATTACAAGGATCCTTTTTTGGAATAGTGCATGCGGGGGTACTATAGATAATTCTGTTCAGTCTTACAAGAGTTTTTTCATTACAAAATATCATGCTGAGCACATTTTGAATGTTCACAGTGCACGAATGACATCATTCATTGAAACTCCTGCTGTTGAGCTCTGCTCGACAAAGTGCACCCTGACGCGGTTCTTCTAACTTTGGACAGAGAACAAGAGGATGAGCAACGATCATAGGGTGCGCCAGGCAGCCAGAGTGCCGCGTGGCGACAGAATGTATGGCGTCGGGTGGGCCTCGACAGCTGGAGTTCACTGTGGACTGGACAACATTTTTTTGTAAATGACCTAACGAAATTTGGGCTGTTGTTATGCTGTCTTTGGTTGCGTGACAAAAGGTACGCTGCTGGGCTGTGATTGGTCGATTCATGAGCGCGTCGCGGGCGGACCCTCCAAAGGTACGAGCAGCGTTGGGGGAGAAATAGATATGTTTTCTAAGCTCGCGTGGGACAGATGAATGCTACTGGAGCCGACAAACTGTAAGGAGGTGGCCACCATCATAGGTGGAATACCCCGACACAGAGGCTCCGCCCACCTTCACTTTCAGGCAGGATCCAGAAGGGACCATCACTTTGGGAACAGAGGGGGCGGGGCGAATGGTGTTCATGACCTCATTTGAGGCTTCCAAAAGTGCCGATTAGAAAATATTAATAGGAATTCAGTATACCGTTGCATGAGCTCTGAAATGGTAA